>PVIJ01014125.1:0-42163 GCA_004024925.1 Scalopus aquaticus | reverse complement strand
AGCCCCCCGACATCCAGGCCCCGAGTTGGCTCGGAGCACCTCGCTGGCCACTGCAGGGGACCGTCCTGCATGCCAGGAGTGACAGTTCCTGCAGCCTGGCAGCGGCGCAGATGGCTGAGTCCCTGCAGCACCCGCGGCGGGGCCCGTGGCTCTCGCAGGGCCGCCCAGTGTGGCAGAGAGCGCGGGGAGCGCAAACCTCAGCGTGTGGCCTCTAGGGAAGGCGCTGGCCTCGGCGGCACGCGGACCCAGGGCGTCTCGGTCACTGTCCTGAGTCGGCCGGCGCGGCGCCGTGTCAGGGGCCGGCAGCCCCGAGTCGGCCGCCATGCCAGGGGCCGGCCCCTCGCGCCGTCGTAGCGCACGGCCTGCCGGAGCCTCTGAAGTCCGCGGCCTCGAGGCCGCGGACAGCGGGGACACATGGTTGCTCCGAGGGCTCCCGAGGGGACGGCTTCGGGGCGCCATGTGGAGCCTGCCTGGGGCCCGACCCCGAAGGAGGGGAGCTGTGCGCCAGGACCGGCCATTCTCAGCGTTCTGCTCCCCGAGATCTGGCCCCGCAGGAGCAGGATGAGGGCCAGGTGGGAGCGGTGGCGGCCTCCAGGCCCCGCCCCTAACCGTGGGCGCGGCTGGGAGCCTCCTGGCGCCACAGCTGTGGGGCGTCTAGCTCTGGCTCCGCCTCCTGCGGGGTGGGGGGAGCGCTGCTGCGATGCAGCTCACGGCTCCGGGGGGCCCAGGGGGGTGAGGGAGTCAGGTTGCGAGGCGTCGGGTGGGGGGCTGGGGAAGGATGCGCCCCTGACAGGCAGACTGCGGGCCACACGGCCTGGGACCTGACTGTACTTGCACGTGCGCGCGCGTGCGTAAGAGCCGCTGGAGGGGCGTCCTGAGAGGAGCGGCAGCGGGGACTGGGGAGCTCAGCACCCGGGCCCTGGCGGCCTAGCGTTAGAGTTTCCTCAGGAGGGCGCACAGGAGCGACGGGGCGGGCCGCGGCGCCGGCCATGGGCAGCCGCTCTGCGCTGTGGGCTTCTTGCCCCGGGTCAGGCGGGGCGGTGAGGGCGCGCGTCCGGTCCACCTGCCTGTAGGCGGGGTGGGGGCAGCTGGGTGAGCCCCGGCTTGCCCGAGGGCTTTGCGGTCGCCTCTGCCCCAACCTCAGTCTCCTCCTCCAGCGGGCGGCGCCTCTGTCCTTTGCGCTCTCTGAGGGTGCCTGGACGCTCACGCAGGGGCCTGGTTGCGACCCCGAGCTGGGGTTGCCTCTGTGAGCGATGTGGGGGGCTGCGGACGGCCGGGCCAAGGGCACAGCTGCGTCTCCAGAGCGCAGGCCCCGAGGGCTCCTCAGAGGCGGACGGGCCAGGGCAGGGAGAGGAGGGACAGGGCTCTGGGCAGACGATGGACGGAGGAAGCCTCAGTCCCCAGACAGCGGGTCCTGGCCTCGGTCATGCTGCGAGTGCCCCGCTGCCGGGCGCCCCCCAGCCCCGCAGGCCTCACTGTGGGTCCCTTCTCTCTGCAGCTCCCACAGCTGCTGGACGAGAGATGCGGGGACCCGGCCACCCTTTCTGGATGGGGCCGTCCGA
The DNA here is from genome assembly GCA_004024925.1 of Scalopus aquaticus. Taxonomy (NCBI): domain Eukaryota; kingdom Metazoa; phylum Chordata; class Mammalia; order Eulipotyphla; family Talpidae; genus Scalopus; species Scalopus aquaticus. The sequence continues at coordinate 40,601 of PVIJ01014125.1, read as the reverse complement.
GGACCCCCAGGCGTGAGCCGCCGTAGGGGGCGGACCGCGGGCGGGGGCGGAGGCGGGCAGTCAGGGTCTGGGGCGTGGCTCGCAGATGCAGCGGGGGCGGGTGAGGGGGGGGTCCTCGCCCCAGGGGCCCTTTGTGGCTCTTCCCACAGAGTGAGTCGGACAGCAGACGCCCCGGTCGGCACCACCTGAGTCCCCCGCTCGGTCCTGGGCCCCTGAGCCGTGTTGGGGCTGAGAGCGCCCGCGGTGCCCCCACCCCCAGCCTCCTCCCTGCGGGCCTCAGGGACACGCTGGCCTGGAGGCCGGGGCTGCAGGCCATGTCCCGTCCCCAGGGATTCCGCCCGGGCGTCTGCTGAGTCTGCATTTCTGCCCAGGCCCTGCTGAGTGACAGGACACTCAGCCCCGGCCGGGGGGAGCCGTCCCGGACCGGAGGAGCAGCCTGAGGCTGACAGCGGCCACCGGCAGCTCCACGGGTCTGCGGCCCCAGGCTGAGGCTGAGGGGCCACTTCTCAGCTCCTCCGACTGCTTTACCGTTAAGACATAAACTCATTTAGCAACAGACACTGAAAAACAGCCGAATTCAAAAGCAGGGGTAATCTAATTGCGCTGAATTCGCCTCGGGAGACCCAGGCGCTATCAACTCAGGAAGCCGCAAAGGCCCTTTATGAGGCCTCTGGGGCTCTGGGGCAGGCCCCTCCCAGGACGCCCTCCCCAGGCTGGCGGGGGCTGCCAGCCCGGCCCTCCCGGGCCTTTGTTCTGTCCTGTGGCGAGGCGGCGCTGTAGGGCCGCAGCCTTGCCGGCTAGCGGGGCACAGGCAGGACGCGGACGTGTGGTGTCGGGGCTGAGGCGGTCCTGGCCGGTGCCTGGGCGGCCGTGGGGGCTGGTGCTGCTGCCCCAGGGCCCCCTTGGCCCCCAGACTGGCTCTTATGGCACCGACGTGGTCTCCTCCAAGGTCCCTGTGGCGAGGCCTGGGCCTTCGTTGCCCGGTTTCGTGGTCATCCAGGCCCTTTCGTTATCCAAGGAGGGACGGGCCTGAGTGTGGGGCACGGGGGGATCGGCCCCGACAGAGACCAGGGTCGGCGCCCCCTGCGTCCCGTCCCTTTGGGCAGCAAGCACGAATCGCAGGGAGCCCAGGCAGGCTCTCCCCCTCCCGGGCGGACCGGTCTCTGCACACCTGCCCCATGAGCCTCGCTTTGCCCCGCAGCCCCCGCCCGTTCCTGCCCGGAGGGGCCGGGCCACACGCCATGCCTGCGCCACAAAGGACATTATCAGTCCCCCGCCTTCTTCTCTGGGGCTACAGAGAATAAATCAGAGGGCTCTGGAATAGGGTCCCTGGCACCTGGGGCTCGTTAAGTAGTAAAATGAGGACTCAGAATCCTTTTTAAAAACCTCTGAGATGCGAGCAGACCTAGGGCGGGCTGAGGCCCGTGTCCTCCCTCTGCAGTCAGCTCTAGGCCGCTGCAATGGGCTTCTCCCCGGCGTCTAGCACGGCTGACACCGTGGGTGCCCTTGGTGGATAAGACATGGAAATAAGTTAATGATGAACGGGTTTGGCAAACAAAGTAAAAAATAGCCTTTTTGGAGGAGGAAAAACCCCAACTGATCACTGCTTAAAAGTAGGGGAGGGACAGAGAGGAAGAGGGAGGGGGCAGGAGGGACAGAGGGGGAGGGAGGGAGAGTCCCTTCATTTAGGGGCAGCTGAGGGCGGGCAGGCGTGACGCCCCAACGCCACGCAGGAGCTAGATTCCCATTCCGGATCCCTGCGCTTCGGCCCCTTGCACCGAGTCGGCTTTGCCTAAAGCGGCAGAAAGCCGCAGGATAGTGACAGCGGGCGACGGCGTCGCCACCCGCCATCTGTCTTAAAAATCACCCTGGCTCCCGCCAGCCCATGGAGGAAGCACCGTCAGGGCCGGCACACAAGTGGGGCCGGCGCAGGACGCAGGCTGTCCCCGGGGAGGGTCGGGAGGCCCCTTTAAGGGGCGCCGCGTCCCCGTTTCTGCAAGGATGGCTGCAGAGGCGGGTTGGGCCATTCTGCCCTGAGGGAGAAGCCAGGCCAGGACGGGGTACCTGGGGCCTCTTCTCTCCCGGAAGCTGCCCAGGCTGGAGGGAGCTCAGCGGTGGAGTCAGACCTCTGTTGGGCTGGCGAGGAAACTGAGTCCCAGGTGGAGAGAGCCGCGGGCAGCCCTGGCATGTGGTGGTCTCAGACGTCAGCTTGTGGACGGCCCCAGAGGTCAGGTCTCCTGCAAAGGTGCCCATTCCTCGCCCGCAGGCCGCATCCAAGGCCCCACCGAGCAAACATGTGGTGTTCCCTCCCTCTTCTCAAGGTTTTGGCTGCCCTGCGGCACCCTGGCTAGGAGGCGTCTTTGCTTAGGAAAAGGCTTGGCCCTTCCAGAAGCTCCCAGACTCTTCCACCATGGCTAAAATGCTGAGGGTAAGGTCTGGGGGGAATAGGGCTGTGCCAGCAGGAGGAGATGGCCCAGCCCACTGGCCCCTGGCCGGAGCGTGGAGACACGAAGAGAAGGGAGCCTCGCCACAGAGAACCCATTTACGTTTCAGCCGGGGGCTCAGGGCCGATACGACTCAGCCTCCCTGCCAGTCCCGACCCTCCTGTGCCCAGAGCTGCCTTTCTCGGGGCGTGGCAAGCACTCAGCAAGGAGGGCCAGTGTGCAGGGCAGAGCCAGGCAGCGCTCAGCAGCCCCCCAGGACTGGCGGCCGCCTCTGCTCTCGCCCCCCCATCTCCCCTGCGCAGAGAGCCCCTTTGTGCTCCTGGGGCCCTGTATATGTTTCAGGAGAGGCCTTTTCTCAGGGAAACGAGAATTTTCTCATTATCGTTCGTACATTAGAGCAGCGGACGACAGCCCCGGCCACCCTGGCCCAGGACCCCCGGCGGGCAGTCGTGCCCTCCCGCCCCAGATGTCGCGACGGGGGAGGGGCAGCTCCAGCGCCACGGCTGCGGGCTGGATGCCTTCCAGACACAGGGCCGTCCTCAAACAAAGGCGTCCCACTGGTTGGCCGAGCGGGCACCACTGGGACAGGACGCAGGTTTGCTCCGGTTACCCAGAAGGCGAGAACCTCTGGGGTCGCCCTGAGCCCCTCCCCACAAAGGCTCTGGGACCCCTACAAGGCTCCTCGCTGGGACTGGCGTGAGGCCATGCCCTCTTCCGCTGTCCTGCCCCGGCTGCGCTGGGCCCACGGGTGGCGGGTCCTGTGGTGGCGCTTAGACCACGGCCTTTAGACACCAGGACGGGGGCTCCGGCCAGATGGCCGGGGCCTTCTGTGGGCCGGGTGTGGCGTGCTGGTGCACAGGCCCTTGTCTCCGCTCTCTCCTCTCCTCTCCTCTCCCCCCACCCTCCGCCTGCTGTTTGTTTGTTTTGCCTTCACTGTTGTCACCTCCCAGGCTCATGCTGATACCGAAGCACTAGTGCAACTAGAGGCCTCCTCTCTGCCCCAGCCCCCAGCCCCCAGCAAGGCCAGCACCGGGCCTCACTTCATCTAGAGAGGCCTGGGCACTGCGATGATGGATTGGCTCGTCCCGCTCAGGGCCTGCCCTTGGAGGAGGGCACTTCCCAGGGAGCCGCCAGGGAGCGCCCCCACCTGCGTCCTGGCCAGCCCCTTCTGTAGCATCACCTAAAATCTAAAACATGGGAGTTAGGGCGGAAAGGCCAATTAGACAAAGACGTCCTCCCTGCGGCCTTCTCTTCCCGCAGCTCTCTGAATGATTTCTGAGGACATTTCCTTAGCTCAAGTTGGTTTTTATGTTTCCGAACATTTCCGAAACAACAGCCCCTCTGCGTCTGACAGAGCTCAGTGCCCACCCCCTGCCCCTCACGGCCACAACACAGCCCCTCATGGCATAGCATGGGGCGCCGGAGCCGCAGCCACTGCCTCCGCACACGTGGGCCCGGGCGGGCGGTGAGGCCCCTGGGAGCAGCTCCACTGGCAGCTCCCTGGCGGAACGAGGCCGGGGCCTGTGGCTCAGGCAGGGGGGTCTCCCTTTGTGAGAGGCACTGACCAGAAGAGGAGACTCGAGCGTTACCTGCTGTTGGTCACGAGAGGAGGCGGCAAGGGGGCGATGTGTTGAGGCCGATTAATTTGCTCTTTAATCTCTCTGGCTCAGCCGTCTGGGTAAGCCACACGGAGAATCAATTTGCACACGAACGTTACCAGCGCCCACCTCTGCAGCAGCTCGCAGTGCTTCTGGGGTGCGGGGAGATGCACTGGCACCATTGTCAAGGTGCAAGGCCTCCCTGCCCTCTGGCCTGGAGGAAGCAGCTCCTCTCAGGCCCAGCCCTGCGCTGTCTCCGTTCTTATGCCCCAGCTGTCCGCGCTCTGGCTCTGGGCAGAGCTGGGCCTACCGAAGAATTATTTGGCCTGGAGATGACAAGCTTTAGCCCTGGGCGTCTCAGACAGGAGGGTCATAATCACCTCCAAAGCAGGCAGGAAGAGAGACTCAGACCTTCACAACCTGGGGGGGGGGGTGTCATTCATTTAATAAGCCAACCAGCGTCTCTGTCAAACCAACAGTTTGTACGTGGGGTTCTCTACAACGTTAAAAAGAATTATTTGCTGATTTACGATAGGAGAGGACAAAATTTGGTGGTTACTCGCTTTTTAAAAACAACCTGGAGTGGGCTTCTCGAATGAGCGCCAGCCGGCGCAGCACCACGAGAGGCAGGCGTCACGCGTGAGCAAGATTGATGGTCTCTGCAGGCCGGGGAAGGAGAACCATTTTTTTCAATTCATCGAAATGGGTTTTATCATGACTGTCTCTGAGGACCGTGCGGTCCACCACTTACACAGGGACTGCTCTATCAGTGCTCCCCAAAGAGGTGATTTTTCACTTTTCCCTTGTGAGATGCTAAGCCCATAGGTAGAAGATTTCAGCTTGGAAGACAAAGGTGGGGGACTCAGTTATGGAGTCGGGAGAGACAAAAACCCAGAAACCAAACAGGGAGGTGTCTCCCCCGCTTAGGGTGCAGTAGAGTTTGGGAAGGTGAGGGGGTGAGGGTATCAAAGTTTCCAAAGGGGGATTTCCCCAGAATCTGCTTCTGAAAGGACCCCGCTGCGCGCACGAGCCCGTCTCACACCGAGGTCAGCGCGCTATTGTTTGCCAGCACTAAGCCTCAGCACCCCACCCCGCCCCCAGCAGAGAAAGAAAAACAACAACAAAAAGGAGAGAAAACGACTCTTTCTGTGTCCAGGAGTTGGGCTGCAACCTCTCCCGTCACCGCTAGTGGTCACTTGGCTCCCAGACGGGAGAGCGAGGTTTTCGGCACTGCGGTGTAGAGAGAATGCAGTCCTAATTAAACTGAGCAACTCCTAAAGCTCCCCTTCAAGTCCTCAGCCCGGTGGGGCCGGCATGCAGGGGGCTTGGGGGCAGCGTTGGCGGGGGGCAGCGGGCGGAGGGACCAACAATTCCCAGAACAGGCAAACGGCCCCGGCAGCCCGCGCAGAGCTCCACGCACGAGCCAGACACCCTGCGGGCGGGGCGGGGGATGGAGGTGGAAGGACCCTGATCGCCGCGGCGTTCCGCTCCCCCTCCCCACAATGAGGCCCGCGGACGGAGCCGGCCTGCGCGCTCCTCCCCGGTTCTGTTAGAGCGATGTGGTCAGTAGAAAATCGCATACCTGACGAATACAATGGTCTCCCATAGGTAGAGTCGAAGAGTATTGAAGCTGTACATTTTTCAGGTCCTTGTGCTTTGTAGTCCCCGAGTTATGGGGGCGACACTGTTTCAGGTTGGCACTTGGAAAACCAGCGAGCGCGATTGGAAAAAATAATCCGGAGCGAGGGGCGGTGGGCCGGCTGGGCGAGCGGGAGGGCGCGGCGCGGCGCGGCGCGGCGGTTCAGCACCGCGGAGAGCGCCCAGCCTGGCTTCCCGGCGCGCCGCTCTGCTGTTTGTTAAACTCCGGCGCGTCCGCCGGTCCCTGCGGCGCCGGGAGGCACGTTTGGGGGTGGGTATATTTTCTTTTCCACCCCTGTTTTTCGGTTTAAACGGCCAGCTCCGTGCAAGGAAGAAGAATCTGTGCAGATCAGAGCGCGGGCCTCGGACCGTTAGGCTGGGCGAGCATCTTGGGCAGAGAGAGCAGGGCTTGCTGCCCCTGGCTGGCCACGGCTTGGGGGGAGATCCAGCCGCCGATGGTGCTGCCTTCAGTTAAATCCCGGGGAGTGTGCCAGCCTGGCGCATCGCGACCGAGTCCCGGAGTCGCATCCCCCTGCCTGCGTGCCGGTCTGCTGGCGTCTCTCAGGTCCTCGCCGAATAAGTTATGGTAGCTGCAGAGTCCAGGTCCCGTCGCTCAGGGCTGCGGCTCCGGGAAGCGCAGGGCAAGTTTCAGGGGCTGCCTGGCTCCATGGCGACCCCGCGGCTCAGGAGCCCGGACTTCAGATGCAGCCCAGTTTGCCAGCCCGCCCATCATCCACCGGCTGGACTCCTACAGATCTTCAGACTTTCTTACCGCATTAATTTAACAAACTGGTGGTGTGGGGGAGTGGGGGGCCAAGGCCGATGGGAGGGGGCGGAGAGGAAAAAAGGGGGGAAACTCCTTAGTATCTTCAAACCCTCCCACTCGAGGCGCTCATTGGCCTGCGGCTTCAGGACGGCTCGTTCCCGGTCCTGGGCCAATGGCTGTCTGCTCTGGGCTGAGTTAACGCTTGCAGCGCTGGACCTGCCTCTCCCCTCTCCTCTGCAGCGGGTGGGCTGCCCAAGGTTGTGGACTTGATCTCGCTTGTCTCGCAAAATACTGTTTTGGTTTTCTAAGAATGTGCTTGTATGAAAGCGAGACAAACATGGCCACCCGGCTCAGACCTGCTGCTGGGCTCATTTTATCTTTTTAACAGGGAAGAACAGAAGCAGAGCCCCGAGTTTCTTTAGAGAAACTGAAGTTTTAATATCCCAAAGAAAGGAGCGGCCTCAAAAAGAAGATTGGGCGATAAGGCAGCACCCCCACCCCCACCCAAGGCCTCTGTGGCAGGAAACCCCAGGAGAAATTCCTTGGGCAGTTTCCAGGCCAAGAGGGAGCCGGCCTGGCCTCCCTGCTGTGCCTTCTTGGGCCCGAGGAAGGTGCGCTCTCTCCCAGCCGGACAGACGGCACAGCCGGGGCCCGAGCGGCAGGCGTCGCGCCTCGCCAGGTGCGTGCCGTCCAGCGGCCCCGGCCTCCCTCCTTGCCTCTCCTCTCTTCCCACCTTGGGTCCCGGAAACCAGCGGCACGTTCAGTGTGGCGCCCAGCTGGGGAGACGGAGGTAATCAGATTTTCTCCAAGCTACTGGACTCCGGTGGATTAAGAGCCGCCGCAGGATTTTCTGGCTGATCTGAAATGGCGGGGCCTCAGGGGTGTCTCCCTCCCAGCCACCGTGAGGCCAGCTCCCCCGGCCCCCGGAGCTGTGGGAACTCCTCTGAGAGCGTTAGAGGCTGGTTCTCTGGAGACTCCTTCTTCACAGCTCTGCTCTCGCCGAGCCCAGCCCTTCCCTGCTAACCTCACGCACCAGCCTCCTGCCAGCAGGGTTCTCCCCCCAGCTGAGACAGCACACCCCAATTCCCCCCGTTACTGGCCTCTACAAACCAGACAGTGACGGGCTGCTTAGAATTTCCGTCAGCTTCTGTGTAGTGGCTGAAAAGGAAATTTTGCTTTGAAAGTAGATATTCCTGTGAGCCTGATAGAAATTTATACATCGTCACCTACTTACCTACCTGCTCCCTGCCTGCCTGTCATCTGTACATTCATCCATCATCTGTCTTTCCCTACCTGCCTGCCTGCTGTCTACTCTGTCTGTCTGTCTGTCTGCATACCTACCTGCCAAACTGTCATCTGTCTGTCTGTTTTCCTACCTACCTACCTACCTACCACCCAGCGAGCCATCCTCCCTGTCTGTCCTCCGTCCACCTCGTCTGTCAGCACCCCCGCCAGCGTGCCCTGTGCCCTGGGCACTGCAGCATTGCCCGTGTCCCACCTCTCCAGGCCCACCCCAGGGCGAGCGTTGTCTCTGGCGTGTCTGCGTCTGCATGTGCCTTTGTGCGTGTGCTGGGGCCACTCTTCTGCATGTGCAAACTGATTTGAGATTTGCATCTTACCTCACTGAGGCAAGTCTGCAGAGCACGTGTGTATCTGCACACTCGCGTTTGCCTGTGTCCACACCGGCCTGCGGGATCCCGGGAGGCCCCCAGCCCCCGAGCCGCCTCCGCCCTTGCCTCGCCTGCAGGGGGCACCCTGCTGGGCCTTTCCTGGTGGGGCTGTCCTGTGTGTGGGTGTGTGCGGTGTTGGGCTGCTGGGGGACGCGCCGTCAGTCCTGGGGGTGCCTGTTTTCTAGAGGGCGTCTGTGTGAGCCGAAGGGCTCCCCAGGCCGGGCCTGTGGCGCGGCCCCTGCGCGTGGGGAGCACGTGGCCGCTTAGCGGGTCAGCGGGGACGGCTTCTCGGGTCGTGACCCCGCGACACCTGCTGCCCACAAGCTCCCGTGTTTATGAGCGTTGCATCTCTCCCTCCCTGTCCAGCCTGGCCCCGCTCAGGGCTGTTTGGGACACTGCAGAGGAGGGTGAGCCAAGGAAGGACAGGGTTCCGGTGGGGAAAGGACAGCTGCTTCTTTCAGTGCTGCTTTGCCGGCTTGGCGAAGAGAGGCGGGGCTGGGGCGCCGAGGCGGGGCTGGGGCGCCGAGGCGGGGCTGGGGTGTGACCGCTTGCCTGACTGGCCGAGGTCCTGGGTTAGCAGTGGTTTGGAGCCCAGGACTGTCCTCCCAGGAGGCGGCTGCCAGCCTCTCCTGCCAGGTCAGACCAGGCACCGGCTTCCTACTTTTTCTAAAATTGCAAAGCTGTAGTCTGTTCTTGGTGCTCTAAAGAAGGGTCCTCGGCAGACACATGGAGTACTAGTCAGCCGTCAAAAAGCTAAACCCCGCCATTCTCAGCAACACGGATGGAGCTGGAGGGTGATGCTTGGTGCCATATCGGGATGGGTTCCCTGGTATGCGGAGTGTGGAGGGTCAGAGACAAGCTTAAAAACTCACCCTCGCAAGGGGTCGTGGATCAGAGGCATCCAGGGGTCGTGGTGGTGGGGTAAGAACGAAGAGCATTGGCTCGGGTGGTGTGGGGATGCTGGGTGACTGGAGGTGGGTGCACTAGGATGGAGTTGCCTCGTGGGGATCCAAACGTTGCCTCAATTAAAAACAAATATATTGATGAATTAACAAAATAAAGACGGGACCTTGGACCCGCCTGGGGCAGCACCAGAACTTGGGTGTCTTTAATGAACTCTGGGTTTGGAAGTTTTTTTGGGATCAACAGGCTTCGGGTGTTTTCAGCATCTTCTCTGGAAAACCTGTTTGGGGCTCTCTGGGGATGCCCCTGGGCTGGTGGGGGTCCCGCGGGAGCTTCTCCCAGGCTCACCCCGCAGGTAGGCACATGACTGCAGAGGTGGGGCTCTTCCCGTGACGCTTTACTGAGTTGTGTTTCTCTGGGCATTGGTGTCTCTCCTGGGCGTTCACGGGACACCGTCACACACGTGCGCAAAGCGGCTACGACCCCTTGTCTGTCAGTCTGAGCCTGTGGCGTGTCCTTCTGTCTGCCTGGTGGTTTCTACGTTCTTTGTCTTCTTCATTATTTTGCTAGGCGACTGGCCATTTTATGGGTCACTTCATATAATGTTAGTTTGTTTTCTATGTTATAATTTTGTTTTCTGTATTCTTAACATATGCATTTGAGGGCTTCATTTGTCTTTTTTCTGCCTTTTTTTTCAAGATTTATTTATTTATGCATATAAGCTGGGGTGCAGGCCAGAGGTGTGGGGTGGTGAGAGGATTCACCAGAGACAGAGTGGGGAGCAGAACAGTTAAACTGACTGAAGTACACTGCTGAGGGGAGCAGCGTGTGTGAGGCAGGAGAGGTCTGCCGCGCCATGTGGGAATCTCCCTGGCCGGGTGTCGAACTCGTGCTGCAGTGGCTCTGGATAGCTTGATAGTGCTGCACTTAACCCATGGCACCACCAGGGAGGCCCTTTTCTGCCTTTTTGAAGTGGAAGCTGAGATAACCAATTTCAGTCTTTCTTGTCTTCGACATACCTGTGGGTGGGCCGGCCCGAGTGTGCGTCCCTGTGCCACAGGTTGCTCTGTGTCCAGCAGGATCCAGCCCCAAGCACGGCCTAGTGTCCACGCTGCCCTCGTCTGCGGTTCTTCGGGCAGCTTGGAAGTGGACCACCCGGTTGCCGTGTCCGAATTGCTGTCCTCCTCCTCGGACGGGGTGACCACCTGTCCTCCTCACTGGCCACCTCCCCCCAGTGTGACCTGCAGCGGACACCCAGGCGACCGCAGGGAGCGGCTTCCTGTTGGTTTGGCGGCGGAGGCCGCTCCCTGGCCGTTGTGGTTTCCTCTCTGGCCTTGCCCCGGGGCATTCAGCCCTGAGGATGTGCGGGTGCCCCACCTGCCCCACGCCCAGCCCTGGGGCTCCTGGGGGAGGCCCCTCACCTCGTTGGGGGTCTGGGCATCCCGCCCTGAGCCTGGCTCTCCAGCTGGTCAAACCACACTGGACTCAGAGCTTTGAGGGTGCAACGGGAAACCCCCTGCCGCCCCACCCAAGCGCAACGGAGGAGACAGAGCCAGCGCTGGGGGTCAGCTGCAGGGGCGGCCTGCTTCCGAGGATGGCGACTGGGCCCCTGCCCGGCCACAGCCCTGACCTCCGCCGTTTCAGGTAAGGGAGCAGCTGGTGTGGGGGTGGGGTGCGGACGCCAGCGGCACGCGGCTTTCCCGCCTGCGCCGAGCCCTGTGCACGAGCTCGAGCGGGCCGCGTGCGGACAGCCCCTCCCCCGGCAGCACCTGTGCACACCTGAGCCGGCCAGTCCTCGCCCCTGCCCTGGGATTGGGCCTCCACCGGCACGAGGCGGCGGCCCTCAGGTGGTGCCAATGATGGGGCCGCGGGGCTGCCGTGCGGGGCTGACCGCGGCAGGCTCCGCGGCAGGAAACCTCGTGCCTCGCCCGAGCGTCCCAGCCTCTCGCTGGCCGCCTCCGAGGCCCCGTGGCGCTGACCCCGCCCCGCCGCCGCGCTCGGGGCCGCTCTGCACGAGGTGGCGCCATCTTAGATGCTGCTGGGGCCCGGCCGGCGACTGCCCCTCTGCCCCTCTCCTGGGCGCTCCCCGAAGATGGTGCCTTCTGGCCCCCAGCTCTGCCAGGTGAGGGGAGGGGTGAGCTCCAAACAGCAGCGGCTCAGCCACTCGCGCCCCGGGCGGCCCGTGCCTCAGCCCAGAGCCCAAAATGCCCCCGGGCGGCAGGCGCCGGCCCACCTCCAGGCACGCCGGGCAGGGCCCCGGGCCGCCGCCGGGGTCAGGGACGCCCCTTCTTCCTCGGGACCGGGGACCCCTCTCCCGCCGCTCCCGCACGGGGGCCCGGGCGCCCGCGGGCGTTTGGACGCTCCCCGCCTCTGCCCTGTAACTGGCCCTCCGGGGCCTCTGGGCTCCACGCCGAGGCCCAAACGCGGCTACGGCCCTGGTGGGGTTGGGGCGCTGCGGTGGAGGGCGTGGGGGTGGGCAGCGGGCGGGCGCCTGGATTCTTATTCTTACTTTTCTGCAGGCCTTGGGGTGCGTGTGGGGGAGGGCGGCTCCCTGGCCTCTGCGCCCCGCGGCCCCTGCGGCTTTCTCAACGAGGCCCAGCTGCGAGGCATCTTAGTGGCCGGGGAAGCCGAGGCCCCTGGTTTGAGGCCTCCTGGCAGGGTGGGTGGGCCTCACGCCCTCGTGGGGAGCTGGCGGCCTCACGCCCGGCTGCTGCCCCTCCTGTCTCCTGTCCCTTCTCCTGGCCCAGGTCTTGGGCCGGTGTGGGCCACCGTCTCCAGGGAGGCAGGCTGGTCTCTCCTGCCGCGCCCCAGCCCCAGGTCACGTGGAGCCGGGGAGCTGGGACGCGGCTTCGGGAGGCCGGAGAGAGACAGGAGGCGCGTTTCCAGCGGAGGGACAGCCTGGCGAGGAGGGGGTCGCCTGTGGCCGCCCCCACCCTTGCGGCCGGCCTCTGAGGGTGCAGCCTCGGGCCGCGGAGCAGCAGCTCGCTTTAAAAACACGCCCTGCGCCGAGAGCGGGTCCTTTCTAGGGAGCCGTCCGGGGGCGCGGGCTTAAGCCGGGCACCGGGAAGAGGGCGGCCTCGTGCCGGCTGGGCCGCGACCGGGCTGGCCGAGCTCTGAGAAGGGCGCGCTCAGGAGCCTGGCCCTGGAGGGCAGAGGCTTCTCCTTCACGACGCCGGAACTTGAGAGTGAAGCCAGACTCCGGGGTGGGGCGGTGCGGGATCCCATCGCCCTGTCCCGCAGGAACTGCCCACATGGGGCGTGGCCTTCTCTGGGGCGTGGCCTTCTCTAGCCTGGGGGTGTGGGGGACCCGGCTGCTGGGTGGCCTGGGGGCGTGGCTTCCTCAGCTGGGTGGGGGGTGTGTGTGTGGGGTCCTGTTAACGCGTCTTCCCCGGAGAAGGAGAGGGGGTCTGTTGCCTCCGCTCTAGCTCAGAAGTTCTCAGAGGAGGGGAGCACAGGCCTCTGCCCAGGACAGGGGCGGCCCCCTCCCTGCGCTGCTGGCTCTGTGGCCCCGCTGCCGTGGCGGGCCGAGCTGGTCGACTCCAGGCCACCTCTTCAGCCCAGAACATTTTATTCTAGTGAAATCTCTCTCCTGCCCCAATTCACTCACTGCAAAAACCAACATAATTTATCTTCTGGAGGGAAGGCTGCAGGCTTCAGCGGAGGTTTTTTTTTTTTGGCTCAAGCAACAGCTCAGTTTAAGTCACTTGAAGTAAAAAGGGAAAAATAAGCCTAGAGAAGGTTGCCAAGTTGCATGTGGACATGAAAGCGCCGGCGTGTTGTCTGGGGCAGGGGCGGCGCCTCTGTGCTCCGGGGCGTGAGGAGGGTCCCTTGAGGCCCTCGCCATGTCCTGTTCGCCCCATTTCAGTGTGTCACAGGCTTCCACGGTCTGACGAGTCTTGGGGTCGGGGGCCTTGGAGTTCCCAGAGGGAGTGAGAACGCTGACCCCTGCCCACCTCTTGGAGCCCCGGGCCGCAGGGCCGGCCTGCCTGCCTGTGCGCCCTCAGCTCGAGAGGGCCCAGGCGTGGAGGAGGTCAGCCACGTCTGCAGTCGGCCGCTTTGCCCAAGGTCACTGCCCAGCGGGACAGCAGTGCACTGTCCCAGTTTAAGAACTGCTGCTGCCCACCCAAGGCCACGGGGACAAAACCCCAGGTTTGGGACCCCTGTGCGGGGTCTGCTGCGCCCACCTCCTTTGCACCTTGTCCCCAGAGCCGACCCCTCCTTCTGCTGAGGGACTCGGTGTCCTGGGCGTCCCTGAGGAAGTCGCCTTCCTCTCCACCCCGACTCCTCCCCTTTCTCCAGCACAGACCCCATACGGGGCCCCCAGGGACCCCCGAGACTGGGCATTTCAGAGCCTCATTTGTATACAGACCGAGATGGGGCCGTTTTCCTTCCAAACCCATGAGTCCGAAGATCGAGTACAGCCTTTCCTGCTGCCAGGGCTAGGGACACGCGTTTCCGGGACGAGGAAGCTCCCTTGTAGGCAGATGCGCCAAGCCCCGGCTGGTTTCTTTAGGCCGGGCGGGGCGGAAAGGCTTGTGTTAGTCCAGGCCAGAGGTGCTGACCTGCTGAGACTGGTGGCTGGCCCAGGGCCGGGCCCCTCAGGACCCCGTCGAGGTGATGAGCTGGCAGCGGCTCCTGCCCGCTGGCCTGGCTTAGGGCGGCCAGATGCTCGGGCTGCCCCGGCTGCCTGTCCAGCGTCACTTCCTGTCCGGCTGCTGGTCCCCGTCCAGGGGGCCTGTCTGGGTGCCACAGGGCATGCTCCCGGCGAAGTGAGGCGGAAAGGAGGACACCTGCGTTTGGTCTTTGCGCTAACTCGCTCTGTTGTCTTGGCACGCCCGCCCAGGACCAGCCCACGCACTGGGTCTCTGCAGCCGTCTGCTGAGCCTCTGACCCCCACAGCATGAGGCGGGGGCGGGGCTGGGGCACCCCTCCTGTCCAGGAGTGTGCTCACCCACAGGCAGGTGCTCATGGGGTTTGGGGCATGTGAGGGCCGATGGGCTCAGGGTGCAAGGAAGAGGCACACAGCAGGCCACGGCGCCCTCGGCCCCAGCGCTGGCCGTGTGTGCGCCACATGCAGCCCCCTGGGGCCCAGCTGCTTGAGGGGCTGGTCGGCGAGGTCAGGCGGCTGAGGAGGTGGCGTGGCTGGGGGTCCCGTGTCTGCAGAGCTCTGAGGGGTGCTGCACGGCTGGTGTCCTCCTGGGCGCCATGAGGAAGGCTGGGTCTCCCGGGCCCTCCAGCGCACCCTGGCCCCGGGGCTGCCCGCTGCTCAGAGCCGGGACACCCGTGCCCCAGCCTCCTCCCCAGAGCCACGGGCGGGGCGTGACTCCCCGCGCCTGGTTCTCTGCCTCGGCCTCTGGGGACAGGACGCGCGTGAGGAGCTCGGCCTCATCGGGGTCAGCGTCCCGTCCCGGTGACAGCGGCTCCCTCGATGTGAGGACCGATGAGGTGACGCTGGGGCCAGCAAGCCCGTCCCCAGTGGGAGCCTGGCTTTGCCTCGGCGGAGGCTCCCGCATGGCGTCCACCCCGAGGGCCGCCCTCAGAGCCCCTGGCTGGCCCCAGGAGGCGCGAGGGGACATTGCCCAAGCCGGTCTGCGTCCACCAGTCGTCGTTTCTGCTCCGTTTTACTTTCTCACTCTCCCCGCCCCGGCCCTGGCTCATGTCCTGCTAGGAGGAGCCGCAGAGCCAAGAATTAAAGTTTGAAATGAAGATGTTTAAAATACAGAAAAAGCGCGGGGGCTGATGAAGCCGCGCCAGTTCTGGCGGCACTGGCGTCCTGCTCGGGTGGCCGGACTGTCCTGCTGGGCCTGGGCAGGAGCATCGCGGCCCCGTCACCGCAGCGGGAGGACCGGCCGGCGTGGTGGGGAGGACGGGGGTCCGGGCACGTGGGGCTCCTGCCGGCCGCCGCGGTCCGGGCCTCTCACTGCGAGCGCCGCTCTGCCGCTGGGCACCCCCACGTGATGGGGCGGACGCGTGTGTGGACTCTGCACGTGGCTCGGCGGTGGCTCCCTCCTGCCGGTGTTGAAGTCGCTGTGTTCGCCCCGGTGTCTCTTGGAAGGTGGTGTGGACCCCAGAATGGCCGCGGCCAAGCCCGCCTTTCTAGGCTGCATGACGTCACAGGCGAGGGCTTTCCTGTGCCCCCGTGCCCCCGTGCCCGGCTCACTGGTGTCCTGGCTTGGGCTCTCTGCCTGGCGTCGCCTCTGGGCCCTCTCCAGAGGGACCGGGGCTGGGAGGACTCTGCTGCTCCTGTGGTTAAATACAGCCCTGGCCACAGCAGCCTGTGCGGCCGGTGTTCTGGGGTCAAGGCAGAAAAGATCGGGGATGTTTCTGCAGCAAAGGGCTGCAGGAGGAGGCTGTTCCAGAGCGAGGGCAGCCGGTGACCGGAGTCGTGCGCAGCGGGGTCTGTGGCCTGGCCTGCCTTGTCTGCGGCAGGTGACCAGCGCAGCGACAGGTGTCGCTCTGGGCTCTGAGGAGCCAGGCTGGACCTGCCTCGGGGACGGTCACCCGGCCAGCCACAAACCTGTGTCAGCGGTGGAGGGCACAGTTTCGGGGAGACCCCCGAGGGTGGCCGTGGAGGGCACCCTCTTCACGCCCGGGAGAAGGTGACTGTGCATGCAAGGTGCCTCCGGGCAGGCCGCTGACCTGCAAAGATAACCCCACCGTGCCGCCAGGTGGGGGTGCTGGCCCCTGCTCACTCCCCGCCTTGCTCCCCACTTTGCGTGTGAATCAGGGCTCTGTGCTACTGGGTGTGATCTGGAAGGTTCTGTCTTGGGCCAGGGAATGCTCAATTTTTTCACATAAATGAATGGTAATGGCTTCTTTGCTTTAGGTCATTTCCAGTGGAAGGGCCCCAGGAGCGGCCAGCCCAGACGGAGGATCTGCCCCGGGAGCGGCCAGCACAGACGGGGGAGACTTGCCCCAGGAGCGGCCAGCACAGACGTCGGGAGACCTCACCCGGGAGCGGCCAGCCCAGACGGGGGACCTGCCCCGGGAGCGGTCAGCACAGACGTCGGGAGACCTGCCCCAGGAGCGGCCAGCTCAGACGGGGGACCTGCCCTGGGAGTGGCCAGCACAGATGTCAGGAGACCTCACCTGGGAGCGGCCAGCACAGACGGGGGAGACCTGCCCCGGGAGCGGCCAACACAGACGTCGGGAGACCTCACCCGGGAGCGGCCAGCACAGACGGGGGACCTGCCCCGGGAGCGGCCAGCACAGACAGGGGAGACCTGCCCCGAGAGCGGCCAGCACAGATGTCGGGACCTGCGTTCACGGAAACGACCGCGCGTTGGCTGAGGCAGAGGTAGGAGATGCGCTTTCCAGCACTTCGTATTTCTGTGGCATCGGGATTTCTGAGGAGAAATGGTCTGATCTCAGTGCGGGTGCCGCGCAGAGCCCCTGCTTTCTCTTGTTATGTCCATGGGCCGGCCTTGGAGCTCTGAGGGTGGTGGCCAGTGGCCATGGGGGCCAACTGTGTGATTGGGGGTGGCAACTTCAGCCGCACCACTGGCCTCAGTTCTGTGGGCGCCGGCGTGGCCGCGGTGGACAGTTAGTCCGTGTCCTATGGTCAGACTTGGCTGAAGACCCAGCGGAGTGCCCTCTGCCTGGGCCGCTGCTCGCGCGTGAGCGTCCTGCTGTGCGCTCCAGTGAGGGGGCCTGAGGGTGAAGCACTGGGGACAGTGCGTCCACTCGGCGGCCTGGGCACGCGGGAGGCCGGGGCCCCGAGCCGGCAGCCCCGCAGCCCTCGGGCGCCCCTTTCCTGTCCCGGCGTCCCCCGTGGTGTGGTTCTGCGGAAGCCGGGGGTCCTCCCAGCCGCCCCCCCTCCCCCACCCGCGCCCCCTCCCCGCCCCCTCCCCCAGCAACGCGGCTTCAGCAACGTTAATCCGGCATTTAGTAGGAAAAGCGAGTCTTGGAATGGGAAACACTCAGTGTGAGAGCTGATCTTGTCTTTGTCGTCTTAATATTTTTAAAATCCCGACTTAATGACAAATTGCCGTCGCTGCCTGGAGGAAGGGCGAAGGGTCGAGCTCCGAAGGGGCCTCCAGGGCTCGCCCTCATGGGCCCTGCCGCACGGGTGCAGCCTCGGCGGTGCTGGGCTCCAGGGCGCTGGGGCCTGGCTCCCTGCCAGCAGCGCTGCGGTCACCCGGGAGCACCTCCTCCGTCCGCGCCCCCCGGCGCCCTGAAACGCTGGCCCTGGGCTGGGGCCTCACGCGGGCTTGGCTGTTAGGGCGCAGCCTGGTGTGGCTCCAGATCTTCTGGGAGCGCCCCTCTCGGCACCCCGTCCGGCTTCCCTTTTCCAGCCAGGAGCGCTCGACACCCTGTGGGATAACGGGATAACGTGGCTGAAGTCTCCCCTCAGGAGCCTGTTTTGAGGGCAGAACGGGAGCCGCCGTCCTTAAACACCCTGCGGCCTCTCAGGGCGCCCCAGCCTGCTTCCTGCTGGGGGCGCAGGCCCCTCCGTGCCCCAGGGGGGCTGATCCCCAGTCTCCGGTCCTCTAAGACCCGTCCTCCGCCGGTGCTTCCCCAGCCAGGCGACCCCTTCCGCCTCCGCCCTTTCTGTGACACGCGCCTTCTGCTCTGTCCTCGGGCCCACGCTGACCGGCCCGTTCACACAGGTTCATGAAGTGCAGGCGGCGGGCAGGGCGCTGGGCGGAACAGAGTCGGCCTGAGTTGCGCCAGCGGCCTCTGGGCTGCCCATTGGACCTTCCTGGCCCACAGCGTCATTTTCAAATGGGAGAGACGACCGCGGGTGGCTCGGGTTGGGAGCCGGCAGTGCAGAGTGAGCAGAGGGCGGCGCAGCTCCTGCTGCTGGGATGGCGCCTGCAGGGCTGCCGGTGAGCAGGGGTGGGAGCGCCGAGCTGGGGCGGCACACGCAAAGGTCCTGCTGTCTGGGGCGGGCCGAGAGGGGCCAGCGAGGGGCGGCGGTGGCCTGCCATGGGGCGCGAGGTAGCCGCCTGCCTCCGGGGCTTGGTGCGCCTTCGGAGCAGCGGCCAGTGCTGGGGTGTCCTCCCTCGGCTGGACGCCGGGAGCCCTGGGGGCTAGCACCCCGCCATCCCTTCCTCTGCTCCCACCGGCATCTGGCTCACCTCTGCCCCCCAGGCTGGCCGGAAGCAGGGCCTCTGCCCGGGGCACCCCCCACGCCCCACCCTCGCCCCACCCTCGCCCTGCAGGCTTCCGGGGCATTACAGGAGAAAGGCTTAAAGTGTTATCCCATTCAGAGGGCCGCAAATCCAGGCTGAGAGCTCGGGATTACAAGGGCCGGGACTGCAGGAGCCAGCAGGCGGCGGCGGCCGCGCTGCCAGAGGCCCCTTCCAGGGCCGGAGACCCAGCGCCCCGGACAGGCCCAGACGGCGGCGATCCCAGGGGCCCCGAACCGGGCACAGTGAGAGCCGGGCCCCAGGCTGCGGGCGGAAGGACAGGCCGCCCCTCCCGGGCCTCCCTCCCGCTCCCAGGCGCCGGCGCCCCCCCCACAGCCCCCCCTTTCCTTAGGCTCTGGAATAACAGGGCAAGGTTTGGGGGGATGTGAGTGGCCTGCTGACATTGGAGTGACAGAGCAAATAATTTATTTTCCTCTAAACCGGATTAAGCCGCTGTAACTCCCGGGAACTGTGTCCAGCGCGGCCAGGCTGCGGGCTGGGAGCCTCGTGCGGGTGTGCGCGCCCGTGCGCGGTTCCGTTTCCAGCGGGGACCTGCTCTCGGGGAGCCGGGGTCGGGGCAGGAGAGGCCACGCAGGTGGGGGCTTTCGGGGGGAGCATGGCACGTGCAGTGCCCAGAAGCAAGGCACGAGCTCAGCCCGCGGAGCACGGGGTGGCCGGGCGAGGGGAGGGGACAGGGCTGAGGGGGTCGCGGCCTCGAGCCTCTCGCATTGTGGGGACCTGGTCCTGGGCAGGCTGAGGAAGGGTGTGGCTGAGCAGGGGCGTGTGGGCCCAGCCCTGGGGAGGCCCCCGGAGGGGGCGCGTTCGTGGGTCGGGTCCTGAGGCGCGGCCGCTGGTCAGGGATGAGGTGTGTGGTCGCGCGGTGGGCGCCGGCTCCTGGGGTGCAGGGAGGGGCAGGGTGCCCAGGTCTGCCCCGCGCAGGAGGCCTGGGCCGGTGTTGGTGGCTCCACCTCCGCGGGGCCTGCCCAGCGCGACCCCTCCCACAGAGTTAAAAGCCCCTGCGCTTTCAAACCAAGTGGGTATAACCCGGCCGGGAAAGGGGAGCCCTTATCCATCACCACCGGCACTGCGAGGGCTGAAGCTGGCACTGGCACGTATGTCTCCAACGCGTGTCCCCGTGTGTGCCCCCCACCCCATGTGCTCACCCGTGTGCTCCATCCCCCCCTCTGAGGTGCCGCCCCCAACCCCCCAATTCTCACCTCAGGAGAAAGTGGAAGTCAGTATTTATTATGGGAAATCCCCAACTTTTAAATGATAATTAAAATTGATTATTTAAAAAATATAATTAAAAGTGATAATACCCTTTAAAAATATTAAAACACCTTTGTAGTGAAGATGTTTAGGTTTCAGATGTTCCCTGTGGTCCAACGACTCATATTCTGTCTTAATTTTTTTCTCTAGAAACACCTGAGAACTCTAGTCCTTAGGGTTTATTTATCTGATTTATCACAAACCGTCTTGTGTTGTTAATTTATATTAAATAACTTATAATTCATTGACAAATAGAGCATGGCAGCCATGATTGGGCAGGCACATAAAGGACGGGCTGGCCGTCTGTGTCCTTTCTCCTCAGAAATGGCCCTCCATGTTCCTCTTCCGTGAGGAAGGAAGACTCATTTCCAGTATTTTGCATTCCTTTGAGCTTTTTGTCAGATTTACTAGAAGTGCTTTTAAGACTTACTGCTCATGTGGATCATCGAGTCTATTTACCAAATTAATTAATTTTCTTTTGGACCGATTGGTTTTTCTGGCCTTTGCACTCTTTTTTCTAGCATCTTCTCTTCCCTTCCTTAACCCTTTTATTGCTGCTTTTTTCTCCCTGACTCACCATGCAAAGTCATACATTTTCGTTTGTGCACAACTTTGTTCTCATCTGTTTGTGGACACATTTCTTGAAATGAGTTGTAAGAACGACTCAAACTTCCGATTTCACCCAGCAGTGATTTAGGATGGTGTTCATGATTTTTAAGACTTTGGTATTTAAAACTAAATTCTAATTTTCTTGAGATAGGCTCTGAAATGTGACATAGTTTATTTTTACAGCTTTTGAGGAATCCACTGTGGCTTCATGCGGGATCAGTTTTTACCGCGCTTTCCTGGACCCCAGAGGCCAGTGACTGTCCGCCCGCAGGCCCCAGTTTGCAAAGCAGCAGAGCGGGTTTACGTTACTCACATTTTCTTAATTTTTGTTCACCTTTTCGGTCAAAGATTGAAGGGTGCTTAATTATCTCACTACTGATCTTTCTCTCAATATCTTCCTTAGGTTTCCAAGAAATTCTTGGTGCATAAAAGATAACATTTTTCATTATCTATTTTATTCTTCATGATTTGTCTTTTTTTGAACTTTGAGTTCTGCTTTCCTGAGAACAATATGATGACCCTGAGTTTTTTGTTCTTTAAATTCTGTCATGTCTTTCTCCATTGCTTTAAATTTTAAGCTTTTTTGACTTAAGTGTGTTACTTAATTTTAGAGACATCTGTTTTCAGTCGTGTGGAACTTAGGGGTGTGTGTGGAGTTTACGGCGTGCGGAGGAGTTTTCACTCATTTGGGTTTGTATTTCTCTTTTAATGGCTGTTATTTGACGTTTCTGTATCGTTTCATAAGTTTCTGTGTTTTGTGGAATAGCTGTTCTTGTTGTCGTCTATTATTTTTTGAAAGCCATATTATTTTTGTGGCCACTTGAAATGTTTTTGAGAATGATGGTATCCGATGTTTGAACGGTATTTCGGTCAAGAGCAAAGCCGTGTTTGCTTTGGAATGCCCGCGCCCTCCAGGACAGGGGCTGCCCTGCGCACGCCGGCCCCCTCCCTGCCAGGGCGGCCTCGGAGGCCACACTAGATGGTGGATAGCACGCTCGTCTGGTTTCAGCGGTGACTTCCACAGTATCTTATCGAGAACTTGAGGAGAGTCACCTCCGCTCCCCCCACTTCAGTGTTCACCGCCCGCCCATCTCTGTCCCGTGTCTGCGCTTTCTGACATCGTCCTTCCTGTCCCTCTTTGCTCTTTAAAGAAATGTCTCAAGTTGGAGACCAAGGAGAGCAGTGTGGGATCTGAGAGCCGCCTGATTTTTGTTCCTTCATGGGAACAAAATCAATAGTCTTTCCTTCAAAAAAAAGCCACCGCACGCATTCCTGGACGCCCCAGAGGCGGGCGGCGGGCAGGAGCCTGACCGAGCCCATCGCTGCGAGTCTCCGGGCCGCGCACAGCGTTTCCCGGCGTCTCTGCCTCCCCGCCAGCCCTGCCGCCCGCCCCCTCCTGCCGCGCTCCGCGCCGTGGGCGTCCCTGGCCCGCGGCCTCCGGTGCGGCGCCGTCTGTGGTCAGTCTTCGCTTCTGCTAAAGGGAAGCTAAGCCGCCCGCCCTCGCCCGCTCGCTGCTCGCCTGCTCTCAGGCCTCCTGCGCCTTCCGCGAAGGCCCCGGCCGTCTGAGAACACAGGGCAGTGTTCTGGAATATTCCTCTCTGCCTCGCTGTGGCTTATTTCCGTGTCTTCAGGATGATCTTGCTTTCCCTTTGTTCCGTGCTGTTTTTCCGCCCGACGCCGGCCGTCCCTCCGACTCCCGCCGGCTCCGGCGTGTCCGCAGCCCGGCCTCGCTGCTGGGGCCGAGGCCCTTTGCTGGGGCCGCGGCCGCCGGCCCGGGGAGCGCTGGCGCAGGGCTCCGGCTGCTCCAGCGGGGCCTCTGCCCCGAGACCCCTGGGCTGCCGCGGGGGGGGGGGGGGGGGGGGGGGGGGGAGGGGCGGGGTGCTGCTCAGGACCCCGAGCCCAGCCGCTCCCACAGAGCCTCCAGGGCGCCCTCCCGCTGCCCAAGCCTGCCGTGCTGGGGGGCGCTCCCCCTCTGTCCCACCCTCCGTGGCTGCGGAGCACGCAGACGCAGTGTGCGCCCCAGGACGGCCCCGAGGGGCAGCACCTCCCTGGGCGGCATCCGGGCGGCATCCGGCCTGCGCCCGCCCCGCGCTGCTGTCAGGGCGGGGAGTCGGCCTGAGCGGGGTGGGGCTGGCTCCTGCCCCTGGGCCCGTCTCCTCCCCGCCCACGGACCATGCCCGGCCAGCGGGGGGACGTGGCTGCCTGGAGACTGGGTGCCCCTCTGAGTGGGGCGGGTGGGGAGACCCTGTGAGGGTCTCACGACCTGGGGGTCCTGAGATGGAGCTCGGGTAAGCTTTTCTCCGGCAACAAGTCATAAATGTTCCCACCAGATTCTGGGTTTTAATCGTGACTTGGGCATCTCTTCCTCTGCCGTCTAGAGCAGCTCGGGCAGCGGCACAGGCGGCGCCAGGGCCAGCGAGCAGACGTGCCGGCCTGGTTTGGCTCCGAGGGTTCCCAGCCCCGCCCCGGAGGGAGGGGCCGCCTTTCCCGTCTGCTCGCGAGGCCCTGCCGGGGCGTCGGAGGCTGCGGCCCGCTGCCGGCTCCCGCCCTGGAGCAGCGGTGGACAGCGGCTGCGTCCTGGCGGTGCCGCCTGAGCCGCCTGGACGTTCTGGCCACGGCCTGCTGCGGGAGCTCCAGCGGGGCCCCTGCGTGTGCAGAGCCGGAGAGGGCCGCTCCTCCCTGTCCTGGGAGGATGGAAACATGTCACCTCCCGGCCATCTGGCCAATGGGCAGGAGCTGAGCCAGGGCCCCCAGGCGGGGACAGTAGCCTCAGAGCCGCCTCCCGTGGCTGTGTCTGGGCTGCTCTTTCCGGGTGACCCTGCAGAAATCGTATCCGTGTCCGGACATCCGGAGCCACCGGGCTGCGCGGCCGGGGACGCTGCGTAAGGCCGTGCAGGGCCGTGAGCAGAGCAGGGGCCAGGGGCTGGGAGGGCGCCAGCAGGTGAAGGCAGGTGGATGGCCGGCGCCAGCGGCAGCAGAGGGCGTGGGGCGACCTGTGGACGCTGGTGCCCGGCTGGGCGGCTCCTGGCGGGGCCTGCCTGGGCCTGGAGCTCACTGCCCCGCACAGAGTGTCCATTTCTAAGCACCCGGCCAGCGGGTCTGACCTTGGACTTAGGTTTAGACGTCCTGGCTCCCGTCCCAACTGCCACACCTCAGCTGGGTGACCTTGGGGGGCCCCTCCCTCTCTGGGAGCTACTGGCCTGGTGGGCAAGGAGGGCGAGGCCGTGTGGTGCTGCAGTGCCGGCCGGTGTCCCCCAGCGCCTGTCACCTGGCAAGTAGAGGCAGGCGGGGTCACAGCTTCCCCGCACCGTGGCCAGTGCGGCCGCCTCTCCTGCTGCCAGGTCCATTGGCCGTGATAAGTCCACCCCGCGCCTTCCGACTGCCCTTGGGGTGGTGGGACCTCGGGAGACTCCGTGTGTCCCCATCACGCCCATGGCACCCCCGCTGGAGGGGAGCCGGTCACATCACAGCCCTCAGGGGCACCGCACCCCCCGGGCCATCAAGCGCCTCCGTAACTGGGCCAGCTCCTCTGCAGCGACACTCGTCACTGTGCTGCCGGTGACGCCAGCACTGCCCGGGCGGCCTGGACCGCAGCAGGCGCCGCTACTGGAGCCTCTACCGGTGATGAGCCCGGAGCACAGAGAGGTTAAGTGACTTTTCCAAGGTCACAGAGCTACAAAGAGCAGAGCTGGGCTTACAGCCACCTCGTGCCCGGTCCTCCCGCTCTGCTAGTGGGTATTTACGGCTTGGCTGCCCTGGCGTTACGGCTGCAGCTGCGGCCCCAGGGAGGCAGGCGGCTGTTCTAGGCCACACACTTGTCACCAGGGTTTAAAGCCAAACATGAGTGACTTCAAGCCCAGGGTTCTCACTGACCGGGGCTGCCCTTTGGAGTCAGCCTGGGGGCCGGGGGTGGTCTCTGCCTCATCTCCTGCTGCGCCCTGGTGGGGGAGAGCTGGGCTCAGAGGCGGAAGGGCAAGCTCAAGGTCACAGCCTCTGGGCGACTTCTCCGCTCAGCCTCCCTCCCCGCCTCCGCCTCCCGAATCGACGCCCTTTGTCCCAACCCATGGTGAGGCGGCCGGGGGGCTGCGCAGCGCAGAGACACTGGCGGTCCTCGCCGGGGCCAGGGCTGGGGCGCCTTTCCGAAAGCAGCCTTGACAGGGCGAGGGGGACGCCAGGACAGTCCCGGGGGCGGCCGCGGTGATGGATGGCGCGTGCGCAGAGCGGCCGGCTGGTGTCACGCCGCCAGCACGGTGCCAGCCCGCGGCTTCCCCTGACGCGCACCTTTCTGCAGCGAATCCATCTTGCCTGTAAATTTAGGTTTCCTGCGGCAGAGAGACTTTCCAACCCGCCTCCGCGCCAAGAGCCCGCGGCCGCCCCGAGGGCCGTTAGGGCTGCTCTGCGGTCCGCCGCCCTCTCCGCCTGTGCCGGGCGTGGGCGGGCGCTGGGGGCCGAGCGGCGAGCTGACCCGCGCCCCTTTGCCCCCTGCCCAGCCTTGCCTGGCAGCCTGGGTCCGGGGCGGGAAGAAGCGCGCGCGCGGATGCGGAGGCGGCCAGCGCCGCAGTGCGCACGGGGGGCTGGGCGGGGCCGCTCCCGCCGGGGCGGAGGAGGCAGAGCAGGGCGGCGCGTGGCCTCTGGAGCTGGACAATGGCCAGCAGCGCGATGTTCCAGCCCGGGCTCTAAACGGGTGGGAGGCGCGGGCGTGGGCTCGGAGCTTTTCCCATGGCTTGGGCGGACTCGGGATGAGGCCGGGTCAGGAGCCGGCCGCCCGGGCGGGCAGCGGGTGACCTCGTGACTGGGGCGATGAGGGCACTCCCCGTCTCCATAGAGACCCTGAGGTATTTGGGACTGGGGGTGGGGGAGGGCGTCCTTCATATTTGGTGACCGAAACGAGGCCTGAGAGACACTGGAGCAGAGAGAATGGCTCTGCCCCGCTGCTGCCCGCCTGCCCGCGGCCAGGTGCCTCACCCACGTGGCCTGGGACAGTGCGGGCAGCTGGTGGGGTCTGCACAGATCACCCCCCTCTGCGTGGACACACAGCCCCCTGGGGGCCGGCAGGGGCTGGTGCACGTGAGCGTACCAGGCCCCTCTGTGCAGGAGGGCGCGGCCACCACACGTTGTCCAGGCCACAGCTGGTGACCAGCAGGGACCAGACCCGTAGCTCCTGCTCCTGGGGGGCCGTCCAGCAGGCATCAGACAACACCGCCTCCCCCGCCGGAGTGCCCAGGCTGCCCCCTGTGGGCCATTTGCCTGGACCGCAGCCCCGGCTCTGGGGGTTGCAGTGGACACCGTTGACCCGCCGGCCTCGAGGTGTTGGACTGGAAGAGGGCGGCACCCTGGGGTAGCAGCCCCAGGGCCCTTGGGGTCAGCTGCCCACCCTGTTTTCTGGCACCCGCCCTCCCTTGGTGCACCTGTGCTGTGGCCCTCACTGGGGTTGCAGGTCACTCTGTGACGTCAGGGCCTGGTGCTGCCCGCTAGCGAGGGCTTCGGGTCCTAAAGAGGGCACAGAGGCCGAGGTCGGGGTTGGCGTGCCGGGTCCGCGCGGGTGGGGAGCTGCACCTGAGCACCTGCGCTGGCGACTCCAGCAACCCGGCCCCCCACCGGGCGGCCCCGCTGCAACCTCTGGGGTTGGCACAGCTGCCCCGACGAGGGCTGAGGGCTTGGGGCAGCACTGGCCTGGTGGAGTGGCCCAGCCGTGGCGGGCCGTCCAGTTGGGTGCCCGTGCAGCCCTGGCCTGGGCCGCTTCCCCAACGGGGGCGTCTCTTCTGTAAGTGCAGTGTTTCCATCTACAGAACCGGGGTGACCCAAGATGATGGACACAGGGCGGCTCAAGGCCTGTCTTCCAGCAGCCCCGGGAGGAGGAATAGCAGGAGGCGGCCTTGGCCGGCCACGGCAGGCTCAGCTCTGTCGGGGTGGTCGGGAGCCCTTGGGGGTGAGTGCCTCTCAGCGCCCCTGCCAGGCCTGGGTATTCACGCGCTGCTCTGTGGGGCGCCGCCCCCCGCCAGCGTCTCCTGGGCCCGGGACTCCAGAAGGTCAGACCTTGCTGCTGGAGGAGTGGGGCTTTCTTAGAAGAATGGTGCCCAGGCTGGGGGGCCTCTGGAGGCAGAGAAAGATTTATGGGGCCACTTGTCAGCTGCAAGATGGATGGAGATGTGGGATCCCCGTCTGCGTTTGAAGTGCGAGGCCACAGCTATTGGTGGGGCACCTGCTCAATCACTGTCCCCCAGCCCCTCCCCCGTCCCCCGCCTTTGTTCTGGCTGTGAGCACAAGCGGCTGATCGATCATCTGAGCTCCCCAAGGGGAGTGTGTCGTGCTGGGAGAAATCTTTCATGTCCTGTCCTGAAACAATGGGAAATGCAAAAGCAGTTTCTTTTTGCCTCCCGTTCTCAGGCTTCGCCTGAACCCTTGGGGCCTGCGTGGGAGCACCTCTCTCCCGTTGGCCTTTGACCCCCTGGTGGAGCCCTGCCCAGCTGGGTGCGGTGGAGCACAGCTGGGGAGGCTCACAGAGGCCTCCAGCATTTGGCGGGGCTGCTGGGCCTGGGGGGTTGCCGTGTCACAGCTGCCCCCCCTTTGCATCACGGGGCCCCCTTTGCTGCAGGCCGCAGCCCCTGCAGACTCTGCGGTGTTTGCAGCTTGCTTTGGGGAGCCTGGCAGTGACGGCGGAAAGCGATGATGACGGACCCAGACGCGTCCCTGGGGGTGGGGGGGGCCGTGGTGTCAGCACCGCGGCACCGACTTTGCACGCTTTCCAGATGTCGTTTTAATCATCCCGACGCGGGGTGTTTATCCTGTTTAGAAGGAGCCGTCACCGGAGCGGGGAGATTAATGGCTCTGCTGTGACATGTGGGAGCCTCCTGATCTGGCGGGACCTCGTATGATAAACTGCGCCCCGATTGGTCATTTGCAGACATTTGGGCAGGTGCAGCACCCCCAAAGCCACACGTCAAGCTGAGGAGCCCGCCCACCCCCCCAACTGCTGTTGTGCCTTCCTTTTGCTCCCCCATTCTTGGGCGCGCCCCCACCCCGTGCCCCCGCTCCCCAGCTTGCTGTTACTGGGGTTAGAGTGCACTTCCCGGAGTTTTGTGGACGTAGGGTTAGTACGTGTGCACTTAAACACCCGGCTTCTTCCAGCCTCTTGTGCGGTTCATCTGCGTGGTGGTTTTGGCGACTCGCCCCCTGCTGTGGCTGAGGGGCCCCCGGGGTGTGCCTGCCCCTCTCGGGCTGGGTCTTCGGCAGTCCCAGCTTTTCGCCAACGCTTGTGAACTGTCGTGATGCTTGTGTGTGAATCTCCGGGTGAACATTGGCTTGTGCTTCTGGCAGCACGTGCCCTGGTGGTGGCGTGTTGTCCTTTGCATGTGATCTTGAGTTTGGTTTACTGGGATTTTGTTAAAGAGTCTTGGCAGTCAGCTCGTGGGAGATACTGGTGGTTTTCCTTCCTGTCATGTCTTTGTCTGGCTTCGAGGTTAGATGGAAGCCTCATGAAATGACCCGGTAAATATTCTCCTTAGTTTTCCGAGGGCTCCTGCAGAGTCGGCGTTGGTCGTAAAAATCTGAGGATTTGCCTTGAAGTCTCCTGAGCCTGGAGTTTTCTTGGTGGGGAGGTTTTGCATGCAAGTTCTGTCTGATAGATGGAGACTCTCTAACTTCATCCGCAATGAGCTGTAGGTGGTCTCTGTCAGGGAATTTTCCTGTGTCTACGGTAGGTTGGCGGAAAGCTTTTATGACAGCTGTGTGGTTTGACTTTCTAATATTTGTAGAATGAATCTGTGATGATATTCTCTCCTCCATGATGTTGGGGACCTCTGCTTGTCTTTTTCCATTGCTCTGACTAGAGGTTTAGCCATCTTATCGATCTTATTAAAAAAGAGCTTTGGGTTTTATTGATTTTCTCAATTTTTTCATTTCAGTGATTTCTGCGCTGGTCTTCCATGTATTTCTTTTCTATTGGACATGGGGGTGGTCGATTGTCTTCGCTCACATACCTGTTCAGTGCAGTGCTGCTTGTGAGCGATGCTTTGGTGGCATCCGACACATTTTGATGTTTTCGGTCTCGTTCAGCCATTCGTGGCCACCGCGTATATAATGGAACAGTCGACTTGCGCTTGCTTTCGTCTTTCACCCCTGGGTTTTAGAAGCAGATTAATTGCTTTCTAGATATTGAGGGCCTCTCAGGGCTTCTCCAGCCACACCCACAGGACTGACACACTCGTTTGTTCGCCTCTCGGGGGCTCATTGCCCTCCGTTGCTAACACTCAGTCTTGAAAATCTTGTTCTTTTCACGTATTTTGTGGAGCATTTCAGTTCAGGTGGGAGAGTACGGAGTCTTTCTCCATTGGGGCGAAAGCGGTTATGATGACCGTATCTCGAGTGACCATCTCGACCTCGGACCTTGTCACCCATCAGACCCATAAGAAAGATAATCCAGGAAACAGGGTTTCGGTGGCTCCAGGCTGGCGCCGCGGCGGCAGCCCAATGGCGGGGGTCTCGGAGGCTGGCTGAGTGGGCATGGCCGGGGTGCTGGGCCACAAGTGAACGGGAGACCCCGTGGGCCCGCTTGCTTTTCTCTGCATGTGAGTGGACAGCGGTGGACCTGGAATCTCTCACAAGCGCTGTGGCGAGCACTGGGAGCCTGAGCCCTGCGCTCTGTCCCAGCCCTGGCTCACCCGACCCCCCAAAGCTGGCGCGTCTGCACAGGGGCCACTGCCCCCCTTCTGCGCTGAGCGACAGGAGTGTCCCGTGAGACAGCCATGAAAGAGACTTGTTTGCCTTAAGCCGGGCATGTGTGTTTCCATTAAACTCAGACTCCAAGCACATTCTGTTTGCAAAATAAAGCTCAGAGGCACAGTCTGCCCAGGAGGGTGCGGCCCGCATTCCGCCTGTGACTCCACTCTGCCCAGCGCCCCCACCCGGCGCCCAGCGCGAGGCGCACGGCAGGCACTTTGGTCATTGAAAGCAGAAGCCGCCGCAGCACTGAGGCCTTGGTGCACTCATGTGTGGTCAGCCCGGCAGGGCATGTGGCCGACCTGCTCAGGCCTGTGGGTGGTCTCAGGTGCCGCCAACGAGGCATGGAGCCTTGGCTCTGCTCCCTCCAGAGTCCCTTCCCACGTCCCCATCCATGTCCCCACCTACTTCCCCATCATTTTGACTGGATTTTCCATTCCTTTCCTAAAGAAATTGCAGGTTCTGTACTCACCGAATTCTTTCATGTTAAAAATTTTGCCTGTATACTTGAAAGGCGATTGAGTGGGACACTCAAGATGTTACCACATCTTATTTCTCTAGAACTTTGCGCACATCTCTGTAGAGCCTGTTGCCGAGGATTGTTCTACTGACGACGGTTTTGCCTTAAGGAAGAATAATAAAGAAAACGTCTATGTCATGTGTCTGCTCTTTGTAGACTGCTGTACATGCATGCATATGTGTGCAGTCAACCCTGGGCTTGACAGTTGCACGCTGCCTCCGTCTCGCTCTGGTCTGCCTGTTCGTGCACCGGTCTAGTCTTGCTTCATTTCTGGACTCCCTATTCTTTTCCACTGGTCTGCATTTCTGTTTTTGTTCTAATACCATACTGTTTTAATCACCATCACTTTGTAGTATATCTTGAAGCCAGGTAGGATGATATCTCGACTTTTCTACTTTTCTCTCAGAATTGAATTTGCTATTGGGTCCTTTGGTGGTTACATACAAATTTTTGTGCTGTGGCTTTGGTTTTGGGAAACTCGTTTTATCAAGATGTGGGAGCAAGGAGTGTGGGGGAGTGGGAGGCCAGGTATCTTGAATAAGCATCCATAATCGTGGGTGGGGAGGGCACTTTGGGGCTGGGAAGACTGTAGCGCTACTTCTCTATTCTCAGGCCAAACAAATTCCGCTCCATGCTAAGACTCTGCTTCCCAGGGCCCATCTCAATATCGCAGGACTCTGCAGTTCGTAGGAGATTTTCTTTTCAGCCTCAGAAGATGTCACTCCTGGGGTGGGGGGGTGGAGGGCGCTCTGCTCCTGCTCATGCTGTAACCAGTCGGGCGGCAGTATATTCCCCGCTCACTGCAGAGGTCCCCTGTGCCAACCGGGGCACACCAGAGCATACATTCTCCCCCAGTTTGCTCACCTACCAGGGACGGCGACTGTGCCCAAGGCACCCCTTCTGGCTCCGTGCTCCAAAGCCTGATAAAGTAACAGAATCTACCTCCTGCAGAAAGTGTGTGGATTTGTTACGGGGTAACCCCGTGGGGTGCCTGTTTGGGTTCTCACCCGTGCGCTTAAAAAGAGACTTAAAAACTCAAGTGCAGGCACACACAATAAAATTAATAAAAAGACTTATTTACAAAAAGGAAAAAGAAAAGATAAAGAAATAAATTGGTAAAAATGTCCTACCAGTTTCGCTGAGCTGGACTCTTCTTACCTACTCAGGAAAACTCTCCTCAGTCCACACCACAGACCAATCGCCCCAAGTTCACAGGCCAGGTATTTAAACCCTCAAAAAAAAAAAAAACCCAAAAAACTATTGCTTAACTCCACCCTCAGTCCTCAGCATCCTACCTTTGGTGCTGATGGCCTTGTGGGAATCGTAGTCCTAGGTGTCCTGGCTCTCGCCGGCCTAAGGTGGGGGTGGGGTCCTGGGACACTCCCCCTTCCTGAGGACCACCCTCTTGCATATTGATCCCGTGGTACTGGCAATGAACTGGTGAGACAGATGCTGGGGTGATGGGTTTTCTTAGCTGTGCTTGAAGGAGGGGCTTGCCAGCAGAGGCCTATGCTGTCACGTCTTGGTTCTGCCTCCGTAATATTTGGCATCTGAATTATTGTTTCGGTAAGCTTTGAATTTTTTAAAAGATTTATTAATTTAGGCATACAAGAACTGGGGTGCAGGCCAGAGGTGCGGGGGTGAGAGGATTCACCAGAGACAGAGTGGGGAGCAGAACAGGTGGATCTGCTGAAGTACACTGCTGAGGGGAGCAGCAGGGAGACAGGAGAGGGCTGCTGTGCCCTGTGGGTCAGCTCCCTGGCCGGGGATCAAACTCGTGCTGCGGGGGCTGTGGGACGGCTTCATAGCGCTGAGACTTTAGCCCCTTGTGCCACCAGAGAGGCCCCAAGGCATCACATTTTTAAGCCTTGTGAATCATTTGGGACTCTTCAGCTGTTTTGCACGCCGCCTTCCATTCCTTCAATATTTTACTGTAACTTGTTTTTACTCTGGCGATGCTCTTTTATGCTTAGAGTCTTGCATGCACTTAGCGTGATAACTTCTGGTGAGTTTTCTGGTCGTTTGCTAGAGTGAATCCTTGTACTCTGTCTTCTTTGAGGGGTAGTGGTGGGTCTCCTATTTCAAAATTGAATTGGCCTGGATGTGACAATAATAGGAGCTGGGCTAAGGAAATTGCTAATACTTGGGTTTTATGTTGCAAATCAATAAAGCGTTTAAAGATGGAAGTTACAAAATAACTGATTGCCACGCCACTGAATAAGGTACACAGGCACACATGATCTGGCCACGTGACTGATCCCCAGGGAATGAAACTGGGCCCTGGCCTCTTTTCTGAGATGCTGTCAGTCTCATTTGTGGTATTTCTTAATCTCATGGTGGCGTGGAGATGGCAGAATATGTACTGGAGACTGGAATCCCCCCCCCTTTCCATACAGAAACTTGAGTCTTCTGAAAAACGAAGTCAACTCAGTTTTCATCTTCACCTTTCATCAGTCATTTACATCAATCCTCTCCACATTGTTTAAATCAGAAGGGGGGAAGTAAGAACAATCCTTCCACAGTTTCCTGCTCTCTAAATTCGAGGATACCCAGGAGGCTTACTGGGATGGCTTTAACTCACCCTAAGTCTTCCCGGCTGGGTTAGGCACTGTGGGGTGGGGGTTTGTATTTCTTCCCCTTCTTACCACCTCACAGGTGCCCTTTCTATTTTGACTGATTTTTTACAGTCTGGGGGCATGTTTTTAGGTATTGGGGGGACAGTATCTATAAACCCCGAGTCCTGCAGTAGTTACCTAGGCTTCTTGGTTGTCATGCGATGAATACTTTGAACATCAGTAGTTTTGTGTGTCCAGTCGTTTAAAGATTACCTGACTTTTGATAAGTAAGGAATCATTTCACGCATTTTACTTTTTCTACCTCTTCTGCAAGGCCTACTTCAGTTGCCACTTGGACCAAGAAACCCTCCCTGACATTTCTAGCCCCAGTCACCTCGCTGCCCTCCAAGTTTTATCGCCATTTTCAAATCATTTAAAATGTGTTTTATTAACTGCTGCACTGGGTCAGGCTCATCTTTAGGAGGTTGCAATAGAATGTGTGAAATACAATTTCTGGCCTTGAGAGCATGCACATTCAGTGCGTTTGCAGTAGAACATGCAAAGTGGAATTTCTGTCTTCGTGATGCCGCGTTGCAGTGACTGCAGGTGGGGTTTGACCTGCCATCTGTTTCCATTACTTGTTTGGACACATTTCAGCTCGTGGTGTGAGAGTGTCGTGTCCATGTGTGGCATAAGAGTGTCGTGTCCACGGTGTGGGGTGAGGGTGTCGTCCCACGTGTGGTGTGAGGGTGTTGTGTCCACGTGTGGCACAAGCGTGTCGTGTCCACGTGTGGAGTTAGTGTCATGTCCACGGTGTGGCGCGAGGGTGTCGTGTCCATGGTGCGTTTCCCTGGGGCTCCACACAGTGGGCGGAGCACACTGGGCGCTCACGCACGTCTGCTGAACCTCTGAGCCCACGTGAGCGTCTTACTAGTGGGGTAAGGACAGTGCTCGGGAGCAGGCAGCAGCGAGGCGGGCTTCAGGCCGCCCGCTGAGAAGACGCCCCACCGGCTCTCAGCAGGGCACAAGCCTGTGGGACGGACGGGCCCCTTCGGGCTGCGGCCAGGCAGGAGTCGGAGGTGATGGTCCCCGAGAGTGGCGATAGCTGTGGGGCAGACGAGCCTCCCGGCAGCGTGGTCGGGCTCAGCCGTGTCGGTCTCCCGCCCCCACTGCAGGCTGCGAAGTTTTGTCCCCATCACTCACCCCAGAAAGTGCACCTCATGTAGAACCAACTCTCGGGGGGAAGACATGAGTGCTGAGACTCGGGAAGAATTGATTCCTCACAGTTAATTTCCTCTGGAAAGGCTAGCTGGGGGCCCTCTCCACGTCGTGTCATGGCTCCCGCGTGACTGGCCTCTTGAAGATGGGTTGACGTTTTTCCGAACTAGGGATCTTTGCAGGTGCCTCATTCAGGGCAGTGAGCGAGGGAACGCCATTCTTTGTGATATGACCGAGAGCTGAAAGGGGCCAGAACGGGGACTTGAGAACCCCACAAAGCTGTGTGCAGACACCCGGCAGCCTTGGGGTGACGGGGGCTTGTTGCTTCTGGTTGGCACTTAGGGCCCAGGCTGATGAAGGATAACGAGTGTCTCCTTATATGTTGCTTTTTAAAAATTGCTGTCTAAGCCCAGGTGTGGGGCAGCCCAGGTGTGGAGCTGTCACTGCTTTCGTGGGCATGAGGGCACCTGGCTCTCTGGTGCACCTGCAGCTTGTGACTCAGACTCACACTGCACCCACACGTGTGCCGCAGATGAGTGTGTGATGTCTCACCTGACAGTTTGCCATTTTGCTTTCTTTTTTTTTTTTTAAAGATTTATTTATGCATACAAGCTGGGTGCAGGCCAGAGGTGCAGGGGTAAGAGGACTCCCCAGAGACAGAGTGGGGAGCAGAGCAGGCAGATCCACTGAAATACACTGCTGAGGGGAGGGGCGGGGAGACAGGAGAGGCCTGCTGCGCCCTGTGCGAAGCTCCCTGGCCGGGGATCGAACTCTTGCTGCAGTGGCTGCGGACAGCTTCATAGTGCTGAGACTTAACCCGTTGCGCCACCAGGGAGGCCCCCATTTTGCTTTTTAACAGGGATGACGCTCCAGGTTGGAGCATCCATTCAAACTGTGGTGGGCAGGCACTTTGTGGCCAGCGGCAGATCGAGACGTCCAAGATTCCAGTGGCTGCGCGGGAGGGGAAGGTGGTCTCCCAAGGAGGCTTGGCACGGGCTGGGCTGGCAGTGGGTCCCGGCTGGCGTTCCAGGCTGTGTGCGGCCTGGAGACACAGACGCCGACAGTCCCAGGGAGGGACGTGCCTAGCCAGGCTGGAAGCAAGGCGGCACGGTGGGATGCCCGCAGAGAGGGCTGGCTCTGCCAGGGCGGGGGTCGGTGGGGACTGTGGCCTCCCCTGGGCTTTGTCCATGTCCCTGGGGGGCGGTTTGGAGTGTCCGGGGCTCGCCTGCTCCTGGAAGGCCGCGCCACGAACGGCCGACGTCTGGGGCCTTCGGGCCGGACCTCTGTCTGACCGTCCCTCTGTCTGACCGTCCCTCTGTCTGACCGTCCCTCCAAGCCGCAAAGACTGAAGCTGCGGCAGGACGGGGGGAGCCGGCCTTTCGTCCTCCAGGGCTGACGGGCCCGAGCCCCCGGCCTGGCCTGGCTTCTGTGGTCTCCACCCGCTGTGGCCTTGGCCCCCTCACTGTCGGGGCTACTCGGAAGCGGCCCCCCTCCTCCTAACCCAGGGGCCCTGTCTTGGGGACCCCGCGGGCCCCGCCCCGGCGTGAGGTCCTTCATGGTTTGGGAGCTCGCTGCTCACCGGCGGCGTCTCTCCGGCAGAGCCGGCCGTCGCGCCTTTATCCCGTGGTCAGTGCTGCATGTGCCTCTCCCGGGCCTGGCTCCCGGCCCATGGACGCCCTCGGCGCGGTCAGGCCTGGCTCGGCCCCTGGCTTCGTGGCTCTCCAGGAAGGTCTCAGGGGTCTTTGCGGCCACAGCCCCTGGAAATCTTACATTTCATTTCCAGGTTGTTTCACTTTGTTTAAAAAATGGGGCGCATTGTACAGCACTTTGTCCAAAATGTGCCATCGTTCGTTGTCTAAAACTCAGGCTGGCCGGGGCGGCGGTGGGGGGGCGGCGAGGCCTGGGGGCGCTGAGGCCCCCTCACACCGCCCTCGGCGTTTTCAGTGAAAGGCGGAGGAGGGAGAGTCATTTTGTTTCTGTCTCCTGGTCAGACGAGGGCCGGCCAGGCCGCGGCGGGCTCGTCCTCTGTCTGGACGTCCGGGGTGGCGCCCGCTGTCCGGCTCCGCTCGCCGCACCCAGGGGCCCACTTACATGCAGACCCGCGAGGCGCTGGCCGTCCCGAGGTGCCAAGCTGCCGCTGGCCGGAGAAGGGCCGGCCTGGCCTGTGTCCCCAGCCGGGCCCTGGGCGATGTCCGCGGGGCTGTCCCGAGTCACGATCGCTGGGCGGGGGGCAGACGCGTCTCTGATCCACGTCCCTGAGGAAGAGCCAGCCCGTTACGGGTGGTGGATGCTGAAGGCCGGGCACCCACCTGCCCAGCGCAGCCAGCGGGGGGTGGGTGCGCACGGTGCCTCAGACGCCACAGCCTGGCCCTCGGCCTCTGGGCTGCCCCCCGGGGCGGGTGCGCCCTCCGAGGGGGTGGGTGCAGAGTAGGGGCAGCGGGGGGCCCAGGGTAGTGAGAGAAAAGCAACAAAGCCGGGGCGAGCAGGCCACTAGGGTCAGGTCACTCAGATGCTTGTTGGCTGGGGAGGTGACCCTGGAGCCAGGCGAAGGGACAGCTGCAGGGCGGGCAGCGTGACCGCAGATGCTGGGCCAGCTGCTCCCACGCTGGCGCACCCCAGGACCCCAGGCCAGCTGGACAAGGGATCGATTTCCCAGATGTCCACTCCGGGGTGGGCCGAGCTGCTGGACCGCCGGGTGGGGGCCTGTCCGTAGCAGCAGTTCTCGGAGGGGGATGTCTGTTAATGGTCACGGTGCTGCATCTTCCCTGCCCCCGTGGCCCTCTTGTCCCCCTGCACTGCCCTCTGTCTGCCCTGCGGTCAGTTCCAGAGTGAGTCTGGGGACTTGCTGCAGCCCCTGAGAGCCGGCTCTTTGCTGCGCTGGGTTCAACACCTGGCAGGGGGACGCCGGCTGCTCCTCCTGGGGCCTCCCCTTCCCGCCGGTGACCCCAGAGTCTGCCCCTCAGCTGGCTCCAGAGGGGGAGCTGTGATAATGCTGTGAGCTCCGCAGGGGGTAGGCAGGTGGCGCCTGGCTATTATGCGGCCCACACATATTGGTTTTCTCTCCAAATCACGGCCGGAGGCTCTGTTTTAAATTGGTTCCCCCTCCCCTCGCTCGCTGCCACCGCAGCTCCTGGTCAGTGTTTAACTTTTCTGCAATTCAGCCGGCTCCAGCCGCTCCCGGCCCCCAGCGTCAGCACGGCCTGCTGCGTCCCACCAGGCTGGGGTCAGGGCGCCCCTCGCCGGGGGAGGCACCTAGAAGCCGGCACAGGGAGGTCCAGCCTCACCCCAGCCCCCACGTAAGCGCAGCTTCCGGAGCCTGCCCCGCAGAGACCAGAGACGCCGCCCACGCTCCATCCCCTCGCGCGCTTGCTTCCTGCGACTCGCTCACCCTGGCGCGTGTAGCCCTAGTGCCCGCGTTTAACTGTTAGAGAGTGTTTTGTTTATCTAGCCCCTTGGCCCGTTCTCTTTTCCCCTTGGCCACGAGTCCTGCTGCACGGAGCTTGCCTGGCCGACCCTGGGAGAGTCTCGCTGCGTCCACACCAGCAGCACCGGCAGGCAGAGCCAGCCCCCATGCGCCCGGGCTGGCAGGCTGCTGGGCCCAGGACGTCCCTGGTCAAATAGGATTTAGCGGCTTGTGAAATGGGACTTGAAGAGACCCTGTGGGGGCGCCCCTGCCGTGCACCCTGGAGTGGGCGCGGAGCGAGTCCTGCTGGCCTCCAGTCCCGCCGCTCTGGCTTCTCGCGCCGCCTTCGCTTTCATGCGGTGGGTTGGTGAGAACAGCCCCCGCGGCCCCGGCCAGCCATCTCCGGTGCCCAGCGGTCTCCGGTGCCCGGCAGAGGCTCCCGGGAAGCTGCAGGGGCGGCCTTTGGGGCCCAGTCAGGTCATCGTGGCAAATGGAGGAGTAAGAAGGGGCCAGAGCCGGGCGGGGTGAGAGAGGGGGCACCTCATTTCTGTGAACGATGCGGCTGAGAAATTGAAAGGGGCATTTTTGAACTGTGGAGACCAAGATGATTGCGAGCAAATTAATAGCTCGATGCCCGAGGTGATGGCCCTGCGGCGAAGGCCCCGTCCCTGCAGCCTCTCTCCCTCGCTGTCCAGCGGGGCGGGGCTCCAGCTCTTGCCCCCGGTGACCCGACTTAATTCATTTCCGCAGACACTCTGGGCCTGCTGTGGTGGGGGCAGGGGCGGGGCACCGGGCAGCGGCCACGCCCCTTGGCCTCAGGCGTCTCTAAACCCTGCTTGGTTGGAGAGGGCTGCGCTGGGGCCAGGCACAAGCCTGCTCCTGTCGCAGCCCCACCTGAAGGTATGAGGTCAGCGGGCCTGCATGGACACAGCGTCCCCCCTGCTCCGGCTGGGCCTCGGGGCTGGCTCTGGGCGCCCTGCTCCGCTGGATGTGGGCAGAGGTGCCGGACCCCACCCGTGTGATCGCAGAGCATCTCCATGCTCTAAAGCCCTGCACTCTGCTCCCCAGCCCCGCACCCCCACCTGCTTCCTGCCTTTGACCAGAATGTCCGCAGGGTGGACCCCCAGCGTCTGCTTCCACTTTCACACACGTTTAAGTCCCTCCAGGTCTTTTCTTTTTTCTTAAAGATTTATTTATTTATGCATACAAGCTGGGGTGCAGGCCAGAGGCGTGGGGCGGCGAGAGGGTCCACCAGAGACAGAGGGGAGCAGAACAGGCAGATCAGAAACACACTGCTGAGGGGAGCAGCGGGGAGGCAGGAGAGGTCTGCTGCGCCATGTGGGAATCTCCCCGGCCGGGCGTCGAACTCGCGTCCCCGCTGCCGACAGCTCCGCAGCGCAGCGCCCAACCGCTGCGCCCCGGGGAGGCCCCCTCCAGGTCTTCTCACACGGGGTCGCTGCTGCTGTTCGGCGCTGAGTAACGCTCGGTTGTCCGGGTGCGCGGCAGGGACGCAGGGGCTCAGGCTGGAGGGAGCATGGGGCTGCCACCCCGGCAGCCTGAGCAGCCCCAACACCCTGGTACCTGCTCAGCCAGATGGTGCGCCCCCTGTCCTTCCATTCACGCTCCAGCCTCACTGCCCCAGAGTCCCAGCCGGGCATGGCAGGGGCCAGGGCCCCCCACCTGGCCGCCCAGCCGCGCTCTCCGCGGCCCCGTGTCCCTGACGGAGCCTGCTGACCGCCCAGAGGCACTCGGCTGCTTCCCTCGGTGCCCTCAGCGACTCTGCGAGCGAGCCCTTGCCCCGGCTGTTGAGGGGGAGCGGCGGCAGGGGAGCAGCAGGGAGCACTCGAGATTGGGGTGTCAGGAAGAGGTGCGTCGCCCAGCTTCGTGGGTGCGCGGTAGCATCTCCTCCGCGGAGCCCCCCAGCGAGAGGAGCTGGAGACGCGGGTGGGGGCTGGGCGGTGAGGAGCCTCCCGCCAGGGAGTCCCTCACTGTGGGGTCTGCTAATAGATCCCAGCACCCCAAGCCCCCCATTAATACAGGCTGAGGCTCCAGAGCCCAGCGGGGGCGCCCCCTCCCCGGCGCCCCTGGGCAGTGGGGTGGGTGGGCTGGGTGCCCACCTGGGCGCGGGGGAGGGGGCGGCAGCCCGAGGGGCCTGGGGAGTCTGCGGCTGGCGATGCCGAGGGCCGGCGGCCGCCGTCCTGAGCGCCCAGGAAGCCTTTGGACGGTGGAATTTTCCATAAAGCTGAGGATTTTCCATATAAGGCGCTTATTTTTGTTTAGTATTTTTTAAATGGGTTGAATCAATATAACATTTCTCACTTGCTTTTGGTGGGCGGGTGAAGATGGCTGTTCTGTGCGTTAGCACGGTGGTTCCCGGGCGCCCGACTCGAGCGCCTCCCCATTTCCCGGAGCCCGCGGCTGCTCTGCAGGGGCCCTCCCCCACCCCGCCCCTCTCCAGACCCGGAGCTGCGCTGACCTCGCCCACCTTGCCCAGTTAGAGTCCGCAGCTCCCAGTGGGGCTCAGCACCCCGCCCCCAGGCTGTCCCTCGAGCTGCACTGAGGAGTGCGCGGCAGCTGGGGCGCGGGGGGCCGGGCCAGCGAGGGGGGAGGGGCCAGCGAGGGGGCGCTGGGGGTGGGGCGGGGGCAATGGGTAGGTGGAGGGGTCTCGGCAGGGGGCAGTGAGGGGGCGCTGGGGAAGAGGAACACAGGCCAAGGGGAGGAGGTTCTGGGGGTGTGGGCGGCCCTGTCCCCAGCTGTCCCCCGCCTTTGGAGCCCCAGGCTTGCCTCGGCGCGGGCGGCACAGACCGTTTGCTGGGGTGAGACGGGCGCTGAGGGGCGTGTCTGCGTCCAGCCGGGGTCCAGCGGCAGCGCCTCTCTGCGGGCGTGTTTCTGTGGCGACGCCCCCTCCGCCCGCTGAGTTGATCTGGCCCCTGCCCCTGCCCTGGTTTGCTTTGCCGAGTTTGCTTTGTCTCGCCAAAGTGCCGGCCCCGCGTGTCCCAAGCCTTTACCTGGGCCCTCCCGTCGGCCCCCATCACTTTGCGCCTCCTGCGGGGTGTGCGCGCTTCGCCCTTTCAGCTCCCGGAGCGTCCCGGGGACTGGCTGGGCTGGGCTCTGCACCCCCTTTGCACCCGGCAGCAAAGCCCCCCTCTGCCCGGGGACTGGCTGGGCCGGGCTCTGCACCCCGGCACCCGGCAGCAAAGCCCCCCTCTGCCTGTTCCCTGGCTTCTGGGGTTCCCTCAGCGCACTCTGGACCTGGGGTGGTGTCTGCTCCCTCCACCCAGCTGCGAGTCCCCACTTGCTGCCCTGACCTTCTGACATGTGGGGGACCTCTGGGGTCACCCAGCGGCTCTGGGGGGCTCTGGGCCCTGGGGAGAGCCGCGGGCGGGCGGGCCGGCTCGTGGGCAGACCTGGAGAGCGTGTCAGCCGGGCAGGCCCAGCCTGTACTCCTCCAGCCGCCAGGGGCCGGAGCCCAGCGGCTGACCTCCTCTGTGCCTCCTTTGCCGTCTCTGCTCCCGGGGTGTGTTCTCAGAGGTCTGGACAGCTGTGCACGCCGTCCTGTAGAGGTGTGTGGCTCCCTGCTTCCCCAGGGCACCTTGTGGACGGCTGGGGGCGGGGCGCCTGGTCTCCCTGCCGTGGGGGTGTGCCCTGCCCCGAGTGTGGCTGACCTCAGGCCTCCAATCGGCCTCCCAGCCCTTTCCACTGCCCCTGCAGGCTGGCGGGAGAAGCCCCCGCGCCCCAGCTCCCACCGCAGCTGCCACCGCTGCATCTGGCCAGCCCCTTCCAGCTATTTTGGGGTCCCAGGGAGAGCCCCATCTGTGCTGTGAACCTCTCAGCTCAGTGGTTGCCCCTCCCAGACGGTGCCCGCCCCCCACCCCCCCAGATCACGTCCAGGGGCTGGGTGCCGAGGCCCCCCAGGCCCTGGTGTTTCCTCAGACCCCGCAGGCCCACCCTTGCTGGCGTCCCGCACTGCGTGAAGATGGGGGTGCGCAGGGCCGTCTGGGGGGTGCCGGGGGAGGAGCCGTCGCCCTCCCCATGTGGGATGCCTGCTGTGGGCGAAAGCTCTTCCTTGGTGTCCGCCTGTGAGAAACGGCGCTGACTCGAGTGACCCCTCCCAAAGAGGAGGGGCTGAGTGGCACCCACCGTGTCCCCAAGCCCCCCC
>PVIJ01014124.1:0-42044 GCA_004024925.1 Scalopus aquaticus | reverse complement strand
AAAAATTTACAAGGAACTCACACAACTCAACAAAAACAAAGCCAATAACCCAATCAAAAAATGGGCAGAAGAGCTCAAAAGGCACTTCTCCAAAGAAGAAAAGCAAATGGCCAACAGATACATGAAAAAATGTTCAACATCACTTATAATCAAGGAAATGCAAATCAAAACCACTATGAGATACCACCTCACACCTGTGCGGATGGCACACATTAAAAATACACGCAATAACAAATGTTAAGGATGTGGAGAAAAAGAACTCTTCTACACTGCTGGTGGGAATGTGAACTGGTCCAACCACTATGGAAAGCTGTATGGCGATTCCTCAAACTGCTAAACATGGAGCTTCCATATGACCCAGCAATACCACTTTTGGGAATTTACCCAAAGGACACAAAAGCACTAATCTGAAAGGATACATGCACCCATATGTTCATTGCGGCACTGTTCACAATAGCAAAGGTATGGAAGCAACCCAAATGTCCAGAAATAGATGATTGGATCAAGAAGATGTGGTACATATACACAATGGAATACTATTCAGCATTCAAAGATGATAAACACATGCAATTTGCAGCGACATGGATGGAATTAGAAGGGATCATACTCCGTGAAATAAGCCAGAAAGAAAGAGAAAAGTATCGAATGGTTTCACTTATAACAGGACTATAAGGAAACCAAATAGGAGAGAGACAATCAGCGGGGGGTGGGGAGGGAGGCGGAGGGAGGGAAGGAAAAGGGCACAAAATGGAATAGAAAAGAACACAAGGGACCATGGAGATGGATCACGGGTGAATTGGTGGTGGGCTATCCAAGGGGAATACAAAATGTAAAAGACATAAATAACAATAAAAATATATATTTAAAAAAAAAAGAAACTCTCCTGTACAGGGAGGGGAGCCCTGGGGGAATGCATCAGACAGAGTGGGGAAGAGAGACCCCAAGTGAAAAAAAAAATCTCGTAGAAGAAATAAGAACAACTAGTGCAAATAGATATAAAATAGGAATAAAAAAGACAATCCAAAAGATCAATGAAACCCAAACCTGGTATTCATTTTATTAAATAAAAACAATTTGAGTCCTTTGGGTAAATTTCGAGAAGTGGTATTACTGGGTCATATGGTAGCTCCCCCTATGTTTATTGAAGCACTGTTTACAATAGCTAAGATATGAAAACAACCCAGATGCCCAAAAATAAATGATTGGATCAAGAAGATGTGGTACATATACACAATGGCATACTATTTAGTGTTCAAAAAAGATAAACACATCCAATTCACAGGAACATAGATAGAGCTAGAAGGGATCATGCTCAGCAAAATAAGCCAGAAAGAAAGAAAAATATCAAATGGTTTCACTTATAACAGGAATTATAGGGGAACCAAATAAGAGAAAGACATTCAGCAAGAGAGGGGGATGATAAGGACTCAAAATGGGAGAAAAGACCACAAAGGACTATGATGAGGGTTCACGGGTGACTCAGTGGCAGGTAACCTATGGGGAATACACAATAATGGAAAAGATATAAATAGTAATAAATGTATATTAAAATGTATATCAAATGTATATTAAATGTATATTAAAATGTATATTAAAATTATATATAAATGTATATTAAAATGTATATTAAAAATGTATATTAAAAATTGGAAAATAAAATAAAATTGTATACAAAATACTTTTTTAAAAAGAAGAACTGCAGTGTTTTGAATAAAGGGAGCTTTATTTAAGGTGTTTTGAATAAAGGAGCTTCACTGACATCATAATTATGAATAGACCCTTTGGTACCACATAGATTATAATAAATGAGGTTCATATATCACAGTAATTTGTAAAATTAAAGACAAGGAAATGTCAATTTTTTATAGATAGTAAATGGACAAATATAGAAGGCAAGTTGTGCAAGAAAAACATGCTCAACACTTAGATTATAAGTGAACCCCTTGTAAATGTGTTTAATGTAAAAATTTAAATCTGCCAAAAGACAGTTAAGATGTTAATGTTAACAAAGTAAGTTATAAATTATTGTTAAAACATATAAGTAAATTTATAAGATCAAAATTTAAAACCTCTCAAATAATGACAATAACTTCAGAATTAAAACAAAACACAGATATATATGTATTAACCAAACTTTTTCTATATCAACACTGTTAATTGTATTAAATTTAATAAGCAAATCATGAAATAGGATTTTTAAGATACAAGACTTTCATATACTTAATATGGTGAATATATGCAAACATCTTAGAAAATTATGAGGAATCTTTTATTTGAAAAAGGTGAAAGGATAATAGTATCCTGCACATAAGTAAGACAAAAATTACCAAAAAATTTTGACCAAATGTGTATCATTGGCAATCAACAAAATATGAATCAAAGTGAACAAAGAGGAGACTATTATTAGAATCATTGTTTTGACATAGCTTATTGCACTCATAATATATCTTCACCTTGGTTATATTAGCATGTCTCCAAGGACACTGTCCCAATTCATAGCTGCATCAGTTAGCTTTTTTTTTTTGGTTTTCTATATTAATTGTAATTTGCAACTTGAAACAGGGTCAACAAGGACACTATTTAAAAAACTTACTTGACAGTTGACCATATAAAGCATCCCCAACAATATCTGTGGTGAAATGTTGAACGGAATCACACTAAAATTGTTGGATCACATCATCAGCTTTTCAAGAAGAATTTCTGGTTTTCCTCTGCCTGTTTGCTAGTTTTCTATGTATGCATTTATTCATACGAAGCAGAAATAGTTGCCTTTTTAACTTTAACTGACATGGCAATTCATGATCAATGTTCGATATATGCATATAAAAATTGATAAAGCTAGTGCACACATTCACTGCGACCTTTGAGTGGAAGTTAAAAGTATGACTAGATTATATCCAAGTTACTACTAAGAATTCTTGTTTAGTGGTGAGATTCTTTAAGGATCTGTGGGGATAAAAACCGAGGCCTGATGAAAGACTGAAGGGTAAGTATTTTCATATTTCTTAAATCATTATTTATCTGTATTTGGAAAAACAAATTATTTCCTATCATACTCCTGTGTGTGTGTGTGTGTATACACACATACATACTTACATATAAACATACCTTATACATATGTGTGTTTAATTTGAATAGTGCATACAGATAAAGCAGATTCATTTTTTGAATGTTATTTCTTTTTCAAGAATATTAAACATGGAAGCAAAGGAGGAATAATCTCTACATGTTCTCTGAATTGGTGAAGTATGTGGGCAATTAAATAGTCAAATCTGGTGGACAAACAATACAGCATCTACCGTTCTCACTGTCAACTTGTTACAGGGCAAACCAGACATCCTTTCCTCCCAACAAACAGACACACAGAACCTCAAATATTTATTTCCTTAACTTAATGAAATTTGGCTTGACTTCATTTTTTAAAATCTTTCCCTTTAAAAAGCATAAGTAATTTTTTAATTACAAATATTTCAAGTGTGGATCTGTAGAAGCACATAGACAGCATTTCAACAATTTTTTTTATGAGCCTGTATCATTTAGAAGCTCTACTCTTACTCTTAGAAACTCTACTCTTAGAGCCTGTTTCATTTAGAAACTCTAAATGCTGGTATTTGCATAGATTCCATCCAGACCATTTTGACAAAGAAGGAATTCAGGGGTAGCTTTGTTTGAAATGAGCCATCTAATAGCACAGCATCCAAAAAGCAAACAAACAAAAAAAGGTGCTGATTCTAATGTAACTAAACTATAAAGTAGCTT
Organism: Scalopus aquaticus; assembly: GCA_004024925.1. Classification (NCBI taxonomy): domain Eukaryota; kingdom Metazoa; phylum Chordata; class Mammalia; order Eulipotyphla; family Talpidae; genus Scalopus; species Scalopus aquaticus. Next base: position 38,285 of record PVIJ01014124.1, on the reverse strand, counting down.
TCATATATGTTGCCTTGAAAATCAAAATGAAACCTCCACACACTTAAGGGACTTCTAGAAAAATGTGGAGGTAAATATTATATCCCATGATCCTTCATATTCATTTTATTAAGAGTTTTTTAACACAAATGTATGGTGACACTTAAATGGTATTTAATAAAAGCAGGAAAAAATCTACTTTTGACTTCATTAATCTACTCAATTGTTTTTCACTTTTCTACTTTATTGATTTTGCATTTTATATTCTTCCTCCTGTTAAAATGATTCCTGGTTGATATTTTACAGGCAGGCTGACTAAAACATCGAGCTTATAATGAGAAATCGCACATTAGTAACAACATTCGTCTTGCTGGGACTTACTGATGACCCACAGCTGCAAGTGCTGGCTTTTGTCTTCTTACTTCTGACATACATCTTAAGCATAACTGGGAACCTGATAATTATCAGTCTTACCTTAATAGATTCCCAACTTAAGACACCTATGTATTTTTTTCTCCGAAATTTCTCCTTTTTAGAAATTTCATTCACCACAGCCTGTGTCCCCAGATACCTGTATAGTTTAGCAACTGGAGATAATACCATTGCTTATAATGCTTGCTTCAGTCAAATATTTTTTATTGCAATTTTTGCAGCCACAGAATTTTTTCTCCTGGCAGCCATGTCCTACGACCGCTATGTGGCCATCTGCAAGCCCCTGCACTATGTGACCATTATGAACACCAGAGTCTGCACCATTCTCATTGTCTGCTGCTGGCTCTCTGCATTGATACTCATCCTCACACCATTTAGCATGAGCCTCCAGCTAGAATTCTGTGAATCCAATGCCATCGATCATTTTGGCTGTGATGCTACTCCTCTTTTTAAAATTTCATGCTCAGATACCGGGTCCATAGAACTGGTGGTCATTTTCTGTGCAGTGCTGATATTCATCGTCACACTGATAGCAGTTGCTCTCTCCTACATCTATATCATCAGGACAATTCTAGGATTCCCTTCTGCTTCCCAAAGAAAGAAGGCTTTTTCCACCTGTTCTTCTCACATGATAGTTGTCTCCATCACCTATGGCAGCTGTATTTTCATCTACATCAAGCCTTCAGCCAAAGAGCAGGTCGAAATTAACAAAGGAGTATCTGTGCTTGCAACATCCGTCGCTCCTCTGTTGAACCCCTTCATTTATACTCTGAGGAACAAGCAAGTGAAACAAGCTTTCAATGACACAATAAAAAAAATTGCATTTATTTTAAACAAGTAAGAGTCATGGAGTTGGAATAATCAAATGAAAAGCAGATATTCATACTTTAACATTTTTTGGAAGCCCAAAAATCTTAGTTAATACTCTATTGCTCTTTTCAATCTTCATTTGTGAATGTTTGGATTAAAGAATTTCTTTCTATCTTTAATCTTTTTTAAATTTTATTTAATTTTTTTTTAAGATTTGTTTATTTTATTTTTACATACAAGCTGGGTGCAGGCCAGAGGTATGAGGTGGTGAGAGGGTTCACCAGACTCAGAGTGGGGAGCAGAACAGGTAGACTGACTGAAACACACTGTGAGAGCAGCAGCGGGCAAGGCAGAGGAGGTCTGAACCACCATGTGGGAAGTTCCCTGACCGGGAATCGAACCTGTGCCCTGCCACCGCAGCCGCAGCCACAATGGCAACTGCAGCGGCAGCAGCCACCGCCACCGCCGCTGCCGCCGCCGCCGCTGCCACCAACAGCTCCACAGAGCTGGGCTCAACCCGCTGCGCCACCAGGGAGGCCCTCTATCTTTAATCTTAATAACATTGCTTCTCCTGAGATGCATGAGAATTTATTTGCAACAACTAAAATCATCCCTTATCCAACACTAAGGGTATCTTATATATTCAAAATGGTACTATATAACATATTAAAAATAGTATCTATGATACCTGGGTAATTTTTGAAATAACTGTTTTGATAAACTCCTTTTTAAAAATAAGTAAATAAGCTAAAAGAAACACTTGAAATATAAAAGAAGTAGTTCATCTTTGTGTTAGGTGTTAGTAAAACAAACATTAACATACAAACTTAAACTAAGCATATCAGGTAAAATAAATACATGTAATCAAGTTCAGAAATAAATACCTGAGATGAGGAATCAAATAAGACATAGAAAAGGTATTATTTCAAGACAAGAAAACATAAGACCACAGCTCCTTGACAATAGCAGACAAGCATTCATACATCCGTGCACACACACAATAAAAATAAAGCAATATTTAAATTAATAAGATTTTTTTCCCTCTCTGTCCTCAACTCTTGAGGAAACCTTTGACAATGAATATTTCAAAATAATCCCTCTGACAAAGAGAAATTCAGAAAATGAGGCCACAATATTTTTAGCTCAATTCACACTATGACGTAGAGATTAAGATCAGTGTGATTGTTCATCTGAGCTGTGTTTGCAAAGACCAGATCAGGTAACAAAATGAGTATCCTCACCTCAAGGCCAGACTGCTGGAGGACCTGGGCAGGAGCTCCCCATGCAGCCATGACTGAGGGTCTGATGTCACTCATGCAGGGTAAATGTGATCAAAATTACCAGCTACAACTCTGAGATGCAAAGGTCAAGCTCTCTGTGGACTTGGAGTTTTGGCCCAAGCAAAGTGAAGACTCCTTGTTAACGTCCCTTGAAGTCCTATATAAAACTGAGCATTGGGAAGAACACTTAGGAATATCTCAAGCGTATGTGCCATAGCCTAGAGCAAGAGTCAGATAACCGGACTGAGTAAAATCCAGCCACTCTGGTTGTTGCAAATAAAGTTTTATTGGAACATGTTCACTTACATATTTGTGTATTTTCCAAGGCTACTATTAATGTCCAAGCTGACTCATTTAATAAAGATCCCACGAACCAAAAGCCAGAAATGTTTGCTATCTGCTGTTTTTCAAAAACAGTCTATCCACTTCTGTCTTTACACATTGGACAGAAACAATGCTATAGGTTTGAAATTTTAAATATATGTATGTGTAAAAGAACAAGAAAAATTAGGGGAAAATTCAAGAAGGTATCAAAGATATTATGTAATATCAGGACTAATAGGACAATGTCATTAATAAATAGCATTGGAATAGTTCACTAATCATTTGTAACATATTTTAGATTTATTATGCCTACGTGCAAGTAATGAAAGCTACAGCTACAAATCAAAACAAAGTTTCTAGAAGAAAATATAAATAAATGGTTTTATAAGGCTTGATTAAAATATTTCTAGTGGAAACAAATTTAGAAACTACAAAGCAAAACTTAGATATAGTGCACCTAACACATCAAATGTCATAGACTACAATCGATATACAAAAATTAAATATGTAGGCCTAACATGCATTGTCATCCATAGTGTTGGATATTTCACTAAAAATGTAAGAACAAAGCCAACACTCTGATATTTAAAATTGCCACAGTTCAAGAACAATTACAATTAAGAATGAGTGACTGACAGACATCAGAAAAAATGGTTTTTCTAAATAACAAACTATTATTTTTAAATAAAAATAAAGCAATAATTTTTTGAAAATAATTTCAAACTCTGATGATGGTGCTGTTTATTTTCCTGTGTATTAGTGCTCTTTCTTCCAGTCCCCTAAGACACTGTCCCTGTTGCTTTGTCCTATTTTCACTGTTAGTTATACATCAAATAATAACTTTAAACTAAAGTCACAAAAGATAAGGTCATCTGTTTACTTATTTTATCCCAGTACACCTGTTGTAGATTAAGAAAAATCCCTTAAGTCTTCTTAAAACAAAACTTGCTGACATTCATTATCACACTAACATGTGCCTCTCTCACCTACATATATTTATGTAGGCAATTTTAAGATTCTCTTTTGCACAGCAAAGAAAAAAAAGTTTTTTCACTTGTTCTTATAGGATTGTTGTTTCCATCATTTATGCAATTTATGATCATTTATATCCATCCTTCTGCCAAACAAGATGTGGACTTTAAAATAGTACCCAGACTCACTCCTTCTGTTACCCTTTGTAGGTTCTCTTAATTTATACCTTGAGGAACAAACAAGCTAAACAAGCTTCAATATCAAAGTAAGATGCAATGACACAATTAAATTTCTCATACACAAGTAAACATTTGGTGAAATTGATCCGATACTTTCTCAACCCACAATCACTAAGTCATACCCTTTTTGGTGGTAGTGTAGTGTAATAAAGTACATATGAAAAGATTGGCACCTATATCCCTACATCACAAATGGTATAATAAACTAAACGCTTTAATTTCAGTGTGAAGGATTTTATGAGCATTTCTTCTTTAAAGCTGTATTTAGCTGGAAGTGAAAGAATTAAGAAAACCACCAATTTTAAATCATATCTTTTTTGATCATTGCATAGTTTTCCATTTTGTATATACCTTACATATTCTAAATTCATTCAATGTCTTAAGGCATTTAGGTTGTTTCCATACCTTGGTTATTGTAAATAGTGTTGCAATAAACAAGGGCACCAGGCTTCATTTAATTGGTGTTTTTGTGTTCTTTGGGTAGATTCATAGGAGTGGATTTGCAGGATCATATGGTAGATCCATTTTTAGTGCTTCCAGGAAACTCCACACCTTTCCATAATATCTGGACCCGTTTGTATACCCACCAACAGTGTAAGAGAGTTCCTCATTCACCACATAATTTCTAGCATAACATACATTATGGAAACTTTTAAATCTGCCAATGACAGAGAAGATTTTTATGTGAGCTAGGTAAGTCATAAATTACTGTGTATTATCATATCATCTGCAAATAGTGATAGTTCTAGGCTCCTTCTTTACCATTTATCTTTTGAATTGAAAATTTATTTTGTCAGATGTAAGTATAACTGCTCCTAACTTTTTTTGCCTGCCAAAAAGACAATATTGTAAGTCATAACTTTTTCAATTAGGCCAGAGAATGATATCAAAAGGACCAAAATTGGGAAGGAAGATCTAAAACTATCACTATTTGCAGATGATATGATAATACACATAGAAAACTCTAAAGACTCCACTGAAAAACTAGTTGAAATAATAAATCAGTATAGTAAAGTGGCATCTAAAATATCAATTTATAAAATCTAATATGCAAACAACAAATTAGAAGAGAAAGAAATCAAGAAAACAATCCATTTATTATAGTCAATAAAAATTAAATACCTAGGTATAACCTTAACAAAGGAGGTGAGGGACCGGTACAATGACAACTGTAATATAAAGAAAAAATATAAGAATAGAAATGGAAAGATATTGCCTGCTCAAGAAATGGAAGAATTAACATTTCTTCCATACTTCCAACTTACTCATAGCAATATATAGATTCAGTGAATCCCCATTAAAATTTCAGTGGCATTTCAAGGAAATAGAAAATTACTAAAATTCACATGGAACCATAAAATATCCCCCAAAAGCAAAGCAATCCTGACAAAAATGAAGAATGGTGGTATCATACTTTCAGACTTCAAATTATACTATAAAGATATTGCAATAAATACAGTATAGTTTTGGGACAAAAGTAAACACAAGGCTAGAGAACTTAGAAATAAACCCACCTAAATATGGCTGTTAGACTATGACAAAGGAGTTAAAGATACACATTGGAAGAAAGAAAATCTCTTTATCAAATTGTGTTGGAAAATTGGATAACAACATGCAAAAGAATGAAAATATATCAGTATGCCACACTATACACAAATTAACTCAAAATGGACAGCCTTGAATGTAAGAACTGAAATATAAAATACATAGAAGAAAACAGACATAACACTCCAGAACATTGACATTGGTGATGTTTTTGAGGCCTTGATTCCAGTGACAAGGGTAATAGAATCGAAGCTACTAGAAGGGGAGGGATGATGGGAAACAGAATGTAGAAGGGGTCCAATGGAGTATGGTCAAGGACTGTGGGTGTTTTTTTGTGGGTATGGTACAGTTACATACATCTAAAGAGGTCCTCACCGACACCTTGAATCATATATGGTGTTATTAACCAATATTACCTCAATGTAAATAATACAATTTTTTCCTAGAATAAACAATTGTAAAAGATAAAACTCAGAAAAAAACTAGCTTTATATATGTGCTTATTATATTGCAAAAATTATACCAGGAGACATTATACCACAATAATTTGATTTTAAAATGGAATCTTAGAGCTAAGAAAAACTGGTTCAAATTCAGTTTTGGTCTTTACTCATATATAACGTTGAAAAAATGTTAACAGCCTTACTTTCATCATTTCTAAAATAGAGTTATGAAAATGAATTTGCAAATTTTAGAATAAAAAATAAGTGTGTGGAGAAGTAAAACTACTCTTTACATTGTACTATAGAATATATCTTAAAGAAATTCATTTTATTTCCAGAAAATTCTGCAGCACAAATAAACTTTAATTTTAAATAAGTCAATAAAAAGTGCATTGGAGCAACTGGGATATGGAAATGGAAGAAATGGACTGGAAAATATTAAATTGATCATAACGTGGCGTCTAAAGAAGCAATCAAGAACAAGCCTAATTATCTAGATATACAGGAATTTCAAGATGTTACTTATTCTTTAGACTGCTTTTTTTTGGTCAAAACAATTTCATTTACTTGAGGAAAATAGTACTTTTTGGATAGCATCTCTGAAGGCTTGTTTTACTTGCTGGTTTCTCAGGCTGTAAATGAAAGGGTTCAACATGGGGGCAACGGAGGTGTTGAGAATTGCCACTCCTTTTGTCAGCGATGCCTTTTCTTTGGCGGAGGGATTAGCATACATGAAGATGCAGCTTCCATAAGAGATGGAAATGACAATCATATGAGAGGAACAAGTGGAGAATGCCTTTTTTCTCTGACTGGCAGATGGGAATCTCAAAATAGTTCTGATGATATAGATATAAGATATAATCACTAATGCCAAAGTGAAGAGTAAAGCAACCAAAGCAAGATAAAATCCAATCACTTCGAGGAGTCTTGTATCTGAGCAAGATAGCTGCAAAATGGGAAAAAAGTCACATGAAAAGTGATCGATGACATTGGAAGCGCAGTAATCCTGCTGGAGGAGAAGCACGATGGGCGGGAACACCGTCAAGAAGGCGCCCACCCAGGCGCAGAGCACCAGCAGCGCACAGAGCCTCTTGCTCATGATGGTGGTGTAGTGCAGGGGCTTGCAGATGGCCACGTAGCGGTCATAGGACATGGCCGTTAGAAGGTAGAACTCAGACGTCCCCATGAAGATAAAGAAAAATAACTGAGCTGCACAATTGTTGTAGGAAATAGTCTTATCCTTGGTGATAATTGCCCCAAGAAATCTAGGGATACATACGGTTGTAAATGAGATTTCTAAGAAAGAGAAGTTCCGTAGGAAGAAATACATAGGAGTCTGTAGATGGGAGTCCACCAAGGTTAGGGTGATGATGGTCAGGTTTCCAGCGACACTTAATATGTATGTGATAATTAAAAAGAGGAAAATCACAACCTGAAGGTGAGGGTCATCAGAAAGGCCAAGGAGGACAAACTCTGTGATCACTGTGTGGTTCATCTCTCTCTCTCTCTCTCTCTCCTCTTCCCTTCTCTCTCTCTCTCTCTCTCTTTCTCTCTCTCTCTCTCTCTCCCCCCCCTCCCCCCCTCTCTCTCTCCTTTTTTCTTCTTAAAGATATTTAGACAGAAAAAGTATTAAGGGGAGGACATGAAAGGTCTAACTCAAAATGACCATTGCCACAATTCTAAGGCGTTTTCTGAAATCCATGCCAATTGTATTTTCTATTGATAATTCTTTCTGCATTATGTTCGAATACATATTTGTGAGTCCTACTTTATTCACTGTTTTCTTATTAAAAATCTAGCAGGAGAATTTAGAAAATCTTCATACAATAGGTCACATCACTGAGAGATGATAGGTAAAATCAGTACTTCTTTGTCCAACTTACCTAAATCATTACATTTTGGTGAAACAATAGTATGAAGTATGAATTTTTCTTTCTTTTCTGCCATGTATTTATTAGAGAATATTACCACCTGAAAACAAATGGATGATCTTAATTTCATCAAAAGGTAAAAAGTGAAACTTAGATGACTAGAGTCACCCATTATGCTTTTTGTAATATAAAACTTCAATTAATGATCTCTTAGCAAATAGTTTTCTTCTCATTACTTATTAAAATCGATAAATTTTTAATTAATAGCTTATAAATTTTCAATTTTGTTTTTAAAGTTATATAACTTAAGTTTATATATAAATTTATAGCTATAAATTTAAAATTCAAATACAACATTAAATTTAATAATTTATATTAATATAATGGGTAAAATAGCAAACTCATAATATGAGAACATTCTATACATATTTCATAGTATATATTGTATAATATTATATCTTTACTATGATATAGACTGTGTAACCTGATTATTTAACAAATAGAAAACATTCACTTACTGGTTTGTCTTACAATTCCAATGAAATCACTAATATTTGGCATTATGATTTGCTAGAAATTATATGTAGAAAAATTTTTATTTTTGAGTTGAAGCAACATGCACTATTTGTCTGTTTTCATTGTGTACTGACATACAAATTGGAAAAGTAACTACTTGCCTAAGGTCCTAGCAGCTCTGTCTCCCGGTGACTTTTCTGTCTGAGTTTTGTTCTTTTGAGTTATTTCATTATATGAAAAAAAAATGTTTATTCCTTTGCAGTTCTGATCCACACTTATCTGTTACATTGTGAAAGATACTTCCCCCCTCCCCTTTTTGCATATCAGATTTCTGCTCTGAAGGATAGGATGTAAAATCACTGGCCGTTGGCCAGACGCTAACAAAATTCACGCTAATCAAATTTGATTTTATTTTTTCCCTGCTTTATGAGTGCTCAAAAGAAATAGTTTAAGAAGCAAAAATGGAATGCAGAAACCTTACAAAGATTTGGAAAATTACTATATTCTTTGCAAGAGTATTGATCTAAGAGTTTACGAAAGCAGTATTTTAAGAGTGAGCTGAGAGGGACATGGCCACATTTGGTATTATGAGTATTAATTTTTAAAGTAGAATGTGGATTCCCTCTTGTTGCTTTCACAGCTCAAATTTTTGAAGTCTACTTGTTTTGACTTAAGAAGATTGTTGTATATTGATTTCCTGGAAATGAGGCAAAGTCCAGGTCACATCTCTGCTATATTATAGACCATGAGGGAATACAGAAGCCAGCCTTGGATTTCTCAGTAGCCTCCTCCGTCTTATCTACAGTGAACCTCCCTGGAGAATGGTTGTTTCTTTTTCCCACAGAGGACTTAAAATGTTGACTTCTACAAATAATTATTTCCATTAATCACAATTACTTAATATTTCATAAGTTATACAAAAAGTTGTGAATGCTACTTTCTTATAAAAGTAGAATTTTTAATCTGATTTATATTTTATCAACTTGAAAGTTTACATATATATAAATATATATACACACTGATTTTGTTATTTATCATTAAGCTTGGTTAGTATGAGGTAATTAAGAAACAAGACTATTTCACAATTTTAAATGATATAATAAATGGATGTATTGATTTCACAATTTCAAAAATGCTGTTACTACTGGTATCTAATTTAATAATATTACAAATATTGTATTTAATTTCAGTGTAAATTTTGTCCATCTTATTGTTTATCTTGGACTTTATCATACTTAGCATTCTATTTAGAAACACACAAAAATGTCAATTCTTTTGTTTATTTGAAATTCTAGTTAGTGAACTATTACTTGTTTTCTTTACTTATGTTCTTTGTCTTTTTCAAAATGCTTTTTATTGACTGATATAAAATTGGTTTACAACATTGTATGTGATTTAGGGGAATAGATTCACATCTTTTCAGATATATTCAGACATATTTTACCACACGACCCCCAAAATCAAAACACACAGGCTTTTACCCTAAGCCATAGGAACACCTACCCTTTTTGTTCCTATCCCCATTCTCCATTGCACTCTACCAGCAATATTTCTAGGGTTTGTTTTGGTTCAAGTTTTGTCAGTTCCTTTTTTTTTCTCCCTGTATTCCACATATGAGTGAAATCATCTGGTTTTGCCGTCTTCCTTCTGACTTATTTCATGTAACATAATCACCTCTACTTCATTCCATGTCGTTGAAAACAGCAAGAGTTCATTTTCTTAAATTGCCGAGTACTATTCCATTCTGTATATATACCACCTGTTCTGGCATTTAAGTTATTTCCATAACTTGGACATTATAAATAGTGCTTCAGTGGACATAAGAAGGCATATATCACTTCAAATAATGCTTTTGTATTCTTTGAGTAGAAAACTGAGAGTGAAATTGCTGGATCATATGGTATAGAATTTTGAATATTTTGAGAACTCACCATACTGTCTTCCATATGGGCTGTACCAGTTTGCATTCCTACCAATAGTGTGTAAGGATTCTTTTTTCTCCAACATTGCCAACATTTCTTGTACCTGGATTTTTTTTGCTATAGGCCATTTTCACTGGAGTGAGATGTTATCCCATTGTTTTGGTTTGTATTTACGTGATGATAAGTAATATTGAACATTTTTTTCATGTGCCTGTTGGCCATCTGTATGTCTTCTTTGGAGAAGAGTCAATTAAGCTCCTCTGTCCATTTACTTTTATTGGGTTCTTTGTATTCTTTTTGTTGAGTTGTATGATTTCTTTGTAGATCTTGGATATTAGCCGCTAGTCAGATGTATGATGTACAAAAACTTCCTCCTAATCAGTAGGATGTCTCTTTGTTATAATGATAATTTCACTCTAGAGAAGACTTTTAGCTTGATTTAGTCCTGCTTGTTAATTTTTGCTATTGTTCTCCTTGCCATTGGGATCAAAGACATTCCCGAAACCAATGTTGTAGCATAGTTTCCCCTGTGTTTTCTTCTATGTATTTTATGGTTTTAGGTCTTACATCCAACTTTGACACATTTTTTAAAAAATAGTTTTTGTTATCATGTATTTGTTTTTGTGTAGAAGAACTGGGGCACAGGCCAGCGCAGGGGGTGAGAGGATTCACCAGAGATGGAGTGGGGAGCAAATCAGGCAGATCTACTAAAATACACTGCTGAGGGGAGCAGCAGGAGAGACAGGCGAGATCTGCTGCATCATATGTGGGTTAGCTCTCTGGCTGGGGATTGAACTCAGGCTGTGTAGGTGATAGTGCTGAGATGTTACCCCAGGCCTCCAGAGAGGCCCAACTTTGACACATTTTTAGCTATTTTTGTGTATGGTGTCAGGAAGTGGCCTACTTTCATTTTTCTGCACGTGGCTATACAGTTTTCCCAGAACCACTTGTTGAAGAGACTTCTTTTTTAGCTATGTGGTAGATGAATTGTCCATATAAATGTGGGCTTATTTCTGGGCTCTCATTTCTATTCCATTTGTCTGTGTGTCTATTTTTATCCCACTGCCATACTGTTTTTATTATTATGTTCTTTTACTAGAGTTTAAAGTCTGGGATAGACTTTAGTGAAGACCTTCATTATTTTTTTTTTTGTCTGATACTCTTGGCCTCTTTCTTTCCTAACAGTTATAAATCTTTTATTTTTGGCAAAACTTAAATGGTTTGTTATGTTCTAAAATATAATATCTCTATATCTAATATATATAGTTTGAAATAGGGCATGAATCCAAATGTATATATGTATGTTTATATATACATATACATCTCTACCTATCAGTTATCTACATCTCTCATTATAGAGAGAGAAAGGAAGAGAGAAGTAAATAGATGATAAATAAGTAGAGAGATATTTTATATAGACGTACAGATAAATATATTTTAGTGTAATCAGAAAGCAGAGCTTACCTAGTATGGAATTAAGGAAAGTAAATCACTACATTTTAAAGTATGTTCATGTGAACGTGTTTGTCTGTTTGTGTGTGTGTGTGTGTGTGTGTGTGTGTAGAGAGAGAATTATTTTGGAATTTGGAAATATGGAAGTTTATTTATCATGTATGTCTACCAAATTATATATTATTAATGTTCTATGCATTTCATCAATAGTTATATAGACATATCCTATGAAAGTGAGCGGCAAGTAGTGTTCTTTGGTTTTTATTTTTTATTTATTTATTTATTTATTATTTTTTTAAAGATTTATTTATTTATACAAGCTGGGGTATAGGCCAGAGGCATGGGGCGGCAAGAGGGTTCACCAGGGACAGAGTGTGGCTCAGAACAGGCAGATCAGAAATACACTGCTGAGGGGAGCAGCGGGCGAGGCAGGAGAGGTCTGCCGCACCATGTGGGATTCTCCACCACTGGGCGTCGAACTCCCATCACGAGCTGCCGACAGCTCCACAGTGCAGCACTCAACTGCTGCGCCACCAGGGAGGCCTGTTCTTTGGTTTTGAAAAGAACACATTCACAACTTTCAATAAATTATGTCATTTATTTTTTTTTCCCAGAGGAACTGCAAGAATGTGAAATTTCTATCCAAATCCAAATCATAAAATTATATTTTCTTGTGTATAGTAACGAAAATATATACAAATTTATAGTTTCTCCAATCTGGTGATATTTTTACACAAAACTCAAAATACAATTTTACTTTTTAACAGAATTATTGTGTAAGAAGTAGCAACTAACAAAGTGTCCAGAAAAACATTAGAAACACAAAAGAAAAGTAAAATAAAATGAGCACTATATTAAACAAAGGTGCTCCTGTAGACTCTAGGAAAAGAAAGAGAATGAAATAATAGGGAGACCATTCTTATTTGAAATAGCTACTAAAAGTCCATGTTCATGTGTTAAAAACTGCCCTGCAATGTGTCATTCATTAGACCACATCATTTCATTTGCTTGTGGAAGAGAGTCTTCCGTGCCATGTCCAAGAAGGCTTGCTTCACTTGCTGATTTCTTAAGCTATAGATAAAGGGGTTCAGCATGGGAGCTACTGAGGTGTTTAGCACAGCAACTCCCTTGCTCAAAGACATCCTTTCCTGTGCTGAGGGCTTGATATACATAAAAATGCAGCTGCCATAAGAGATGGAGATGACAATCATGTGGGAGGAACATGTGGAGAAGGCCTTTGTCCTCTGACTAGTAGAAGGAAATTTTAAAATTGTCCTGATAATATATATGTAGGACAGAATTATCAGTGCCAAAGTGAACATTAAAGTAAAGACAGCACAGGAGAAACCCATTATTTCTAGGAATTTTGTGTCTGAACAAGAAAGTTGTAGTAGGGGGAAATAATCACAGGTAAAATGGTCAATGATATTAGACTTACAGTAGTCAAGACTTAAGAGCAACATGAGTGCAGGAAATATGATTAAGAACGAAATTAGCCAGGAAAAGAAGACAAGTAGTATACAGACTTTACGGTTCATGATTGCCAGGTAGTGCAGGGGCTTGCAGATGGCAATATAACGGTCATAGGACATGGCAGCCAGAAGGTAAAATTCAGTAACTCCTAGGAGAATGAAAAAAAATAACTGAGCAATGCAATCATTAAAAGAAATGGTTTTATCTCCAGAAATAATGGTGTACAGGAACTTAGGAATACTGACAGTTGTGAATGAAACTTCTAATAAGGAGAAATTTCTGAGGAAGAAATACATGGGGGTCTGGAGGTGGGAGTCGAGCAGCGTGAGTGTGATAAGGGTCAGGTTTCCAGTGATGCTGAGCATGTAGGTGGTGAGCAGAAAGAGGAAGATCACAGTCTGAAACGTTGGGTCATCTGACAATCCTAAGAGGATAAACTCTGTTATTTCTGTATGGTTTATCATTCTTCAGTTGCTTAATTATTTCCTGCTGGACCTATGGGAGAAAACACAAAGAAGAAACTTGAAGAGTGGATTAACTTATAAAGTCAACTGTGGAGTGAAGACAGTTTTAAAAACTTGTGGTAGGGGGCCTCCCTGGTGGTGCAATAGGTTAAGTTGCAGCACTATGAAGCTATCAGCAGCCACTGCAGCACCAGTTCCATCCCTGGCCAAGGAGTTTCCCACATGGCGCAGCAGAACTCTCCTGTCTTCCCTGCTGCTCCCCTCAGCAGTGTATTTCAGTAGATCCGCCTGTTCTGCTCCCTGCTCTGTCTCTGGTAAATCCTCTCACCACCCCACACTTGTGGCCTACACCCCAGTTCTTATATGCATAAATAAATAAATATTTTAAAAAATAAAAACTTGTGGTAGGGCTGGATTTGTTCTCAGACTTCTCGCCTCCAAATACTAAATGAGAGCTTTACAAGATGTGCCCACAAGATTTCATCCCAAGAGGAAACATCTTTGTGTTGTTTCAAGCCCTATCCAAGTTTCCCATTCTGTATAAAAGTTTAGTTACATTGAGAATCCTCAAAAAAGAGAAAGGTACTTTATTTTTAAGTGACTCATTTGTCCTTAGTCATCTATCAACTTTTGCTAATACTTCTTCTATTTCTGCAGCTACTGCTTAATTGAAATTCAGAACACTAAATTCATTGTCACCAGCAACTCAGTTGGGAATAGAGGGAAGTAACAGGTAGAAATTAATATGGATTGGTAGGGTTGAACACATTGGAACCCATGGCAATATTTTTGATGTTCATTTTTATGAACTTTATTCCTAAACAACCTATTTTTCTATATAAAATAATAGTAATTTATTATAATTTAATAGTCATTATTATTATATTGAAGCACTTCCCTCTGTTAAAAGGATGATAAGTGATCCAGTAAGATGGTGGCAGAGTGAAGACTCTGGACTAGTCTATCTTGAAAATTCGCAACCTAATAATAATAGAAAAAATCCCAGAACAATAAATAGAAGACAATCACACACAATAAGAACAACAGCACAGCAGAAAGTGGTAGAAAAAATAGTAATTGGACTATGTTGAAAGTGATATTAAAGATGTACATGCCATGAGAGGGAGAGGTAGCTGTGTATGAACCCCCTCTAAGGCACACACTCACATTGGGGATTTTAAAAACTGGGCACTACACTGGAGAAGGGGTAAACAGAGTCAGTGTGCAGGACAGAGGGTGCACTACTGGAGATCAAGAATAAGGGGACAAAGTGGTGATTACTGGCTTCAGCCTATGGCTCCTTAGCTAGAACATTAAAGCCCAAGTCATCAAGGAGAGCCAGATTGGATCACCTGTGTCTTGACATAAAGAGGCTATTATTTAAGAGTCTGGAGCTATGATATATGAAATACCTGCTTTATGCAGACCCAGAGCCAAAAACTAGACATAAACTAAATTAACCTCATCAACCAAAATTTGAGCCACCTGAATCTTAACAATCAATCTTAAAAGGGAAAAAAGCTACATTACAGGCCCACATTAAGAAATAAGTTTTGGTAGCGAGTATGGTTTATACAATCATATGCAGTATTGTAAATCAATATTACCTCAATTTAAAAATAAAGAAACAAGAAAAATCCCAAATAAACTATTAAATTCCTAAAGCAACTTGAAAAAAAGGAATAAACCAGATCTAATGTTACAAGAAGTGAGTAAATAATAAAAATAAGAGCAGAAATTAATGAAATATATATCAAAATGACCACGTAAAAGTCCAATGAAACCAAGAATTGGTTCATCAAGAAGACAAAATTGATAAACTTCTAGCTAGGCTAATAAAGAAAAGATTCTTGGAGAAATAACATTAATAAACAGAATTAGAAATGAAAGAGGAGCAATTACCCTGGATAGCTTAGAAATACAAAGAATCATGAAATTACCAGCTATACACCAACAAATTTAATAACCTTGAAGAAATAGGAAAATTCCTGGAACAATAAAGCTTACTAAAACTAAACCAGGAAGAAACAGAAGAAATTAATAAACTGGTCATAGTCATAAAATCGAAACAATAATCAAAAATCCTCCTAAAGCTAGAGCCAGAGAGCTTTATAACAAATTTCTATAAAACATTTAAAGATTAATTTTCTCCTATGTTACTCAAATCATTCCTAAATATCCAGGAAGAGGGAATGTCCCTAATGTATTTTATGATGCCAATATTACCCTAATAGCAAAACCAGACAAAGATAGAAAACAAAATTATAGACCAATATTCCTGATAAATATCAATGCAAAAATCTCCAACAAAATGCTAGCAAGTCTATTTCAACAATAAGATATATACATCCTGACCATGTTAACTTTATACCAGGGATAGAAGGAGAGTTTAAGTAAATCAATCAATGTAATACATCAACAAAAAAGATAAAAAACATGATACTTTTAATCAAAAGAGAGAAAGCATTTGAAAAGATTAAGCACCCATTTATGATTAAAAACTACCCAAAGTGGGAACTGAAGGAAACTTTCAATACAGTAAAAGCCATATCTCACAAACCTACAGTCAATAAAATACTGGTTCAAAACTGCTTAAACACTTAACGGTTAAAGTCCCTTTAATATCAGGAATAAGACAAAAGTACCTGTTGCCACCACTTGTGTTAAATTTATCATTAGTAAAGCAAATTAAAATGACAAATGTTAGATGTTTACATAGCATATGATTTGACAAAGCAAAACAGTTATAAAAACTAGCAGATACTAATAAGTGGAAGGAGGCTGCTGATGTTGAGAGGGGAGGGAAGAAGAAAGGATTGAATAGGTTTAAAGGCTGGTGGTTGGAAAAAATAAAAATCAACCTAAAAGCATAAATAATGAGAATGAGGTGGGTAGGTAAATAGGTTAAATTGTTAACGATGTTGAATGTAGGTGGTGAATAAATGAATGTTCATTGCAATCATACTTTCATTTTTCCTTATTTGAAATTTTCCTGATTAAAAAGTTACAAGAGAGAGTGAAAAAAGGGGAAAAAAAACACTGAATGAATGAGGGTTAAGAAAATTAGCAGAAAAACATTAGGAGCTAAGTCTCAGCACTATCACTACCAAAGGACTGATCTTTATCCCCCGCCAGGGAGTGTGCCACATGGCACAGCAGACCTCTCCTGTCTTGCCCACTGCTCCCCTCAGCAGTGTCAGTATATCAGCCTGTTCTGCTGCCCGCTGTCTCCAGTGAATTTTCTCACCCCCTGTACCTCTGGCCTATACCCCAGGTCTTCTACGCAAATATAAATAAATAAAATCTTTTTAAAAAGTTAGTTCTAAACACTCTACAGCAGCAGAAAATATATTTAAGACAGCAATGGAAAATAAATTTAGATTGTTTTAAACAAAAATTATGTAAGCCATTTACAGAGAAAATTATAAACATTTAATAAAATATATTAAAGACCTAAACAAATTGAAATCTATAGTATGCTATGTTGCTATGTTACTATAAAAGAAAAAAGAAAAAAAAAAACCTCAAGAAATCTGACTGTAAAATAAGGTGGGAGGGTGGAGGACAAAGGGGTAGGGGCCCCAGTGGACTATGGGCGGAGTCTAGGGGTGCCTTGGTGTGGTAACATACATCTGAAGAGGTGTGATCCTAGACCCCTAGATCAGATACAGTATTGTAAAACCATGTTATCTTAATAAAATATGTAAGTACAATTTAAAAAAAAAATCAAGAAAAAGTATTGCTAAGTAATCTCTAAGAAAACTGGGGTAACCTAATTTCTTCCCTTTTATGTGTGTTTAAAATAGTAAGCTTTCTTTCTTCTTTTTTAAAAACAAAATTTGAATGGTATTACCATAGATATTTCCCTAAGGGTAAGACTGTCGTGGGTTGAATCCAGGCTAATTACCAAGTCTGAAATCATTTACCTCCACATGCTTCACTTACACATACTCAGTTTAGTCTTTTGTATACAAACCTTTCTCATAAGATTATTGCTAGCATTAAGTTAATATATGTGACACATTTAGAAAAATATTTAGCACTTAATAGAAGCTACATCTGACTTTGTTCTAGGGAGGAATATTTTCTTAACCACAGAGCTGAAAAGCATTGGAATTAAAACGGTGTCCTATGTAAAAATCTATGTCTAAGATAAATAGTAAAGAATGAATTTAGCACCAAGTGACTCACACAGGAACAATAACAATAACAACAACAACAAAAATGTTAGAATCCACCGGTTGTACAATACCAGTCAAATAAACATCAGCCGTGTTCTTCCACTTTGTGTACAAGACGCGGAGCTCTCCCAGCTGATGTAACAGCATTCCTCACCCACTCACCAAACTCTTCAGCCCCACACACCAGCCACGTCTGTCAACTTCAGCTAGAATTTGGCCCACCACATTTGAGGCGTGTTAGATATTTGTTTTCTGCCAACATTGCTACTAATGGTCATTTTGTTTTCTCTGTCCCTCATTAGTAATAATAACCTTATGATTTCATTGAATGCATTTCATTGAAGGCACTAGTTTTTCATAACACCTGGAAGTCACAAACTGTATTCTCATCAAATAGACAAGATTTGACCTCAATCTCAAGAACGAAATTTTGACAGAAGTTTACTGTCATTGGAAATCCAGTTTAAAATAAAAAAAATTATATTTCTACTGTTCTATAATGAATAATGTATCCTTGTACTGTATGTTTAACCCCATTTCAAAGTTACTTGCGTAATTCTTTGCATATTTTTTCCTCTAAGTTTTCTGTTAATTTTAACACTTTTCTGAATAATAATACCAATATTTGCTATTTTTGGCTACTGATTAAAACTGCCAAAGAACACATGAAGAGATGTGAAGGAAGGTATATTAATAGATATTGCATGGACTCATGTGAGCAATACTGAAAATGGACACTTGTATAGTCAGTTTTCTAGGATAAAAGAAATAGGCTTAAATAACCTCTAGCAGGAGATGTTCTCATATCAAGTTGAGAGTGGTATGCTACACTTTTTAATAGAACATGAGAACATTTATGAAAATTCAATGAATTATATTCATTTAACAGCAATAAGGCCTAAGAATCATTTTTCCATTCATTCATACATTTATCAGCTTTTTTAGAAAATTAAATTTCAATGTTTAACAAGGTGCACATGATTTCTAGTCTTAAGGATATATTTATTAGGTTGTAAAGTATGTTTCCAAGCATTTAATTCATCTTAGCTTTTTATTCTAAATACAGATCCATATTTTTCCCTGGAAAAGTTTGGTTACTGTTTGTTTTCCTCCTCCCACTTCACTAAAATTACTTCTTGCCTTTTGAGAATCCCTGAGACGTCTTTATGTGCAATTCAAAGTTAAAATTAACAAAATTACTTCATATTAATTGATTAATGTGTCTACAGAGTATTTTCAGGCATTGTCTGAAAATGTCACTCTCTCCTGCCCTTCAAAATCCATTGCATCAAGTTCATATTAACAGTAAGCCTTTAGATAAAGTAGATACTGAAAATTTCTTTGATGTCAAGGTGAGAATACACTCTAATAAAGAATACATTCAGTTAGAGAACCAAAGAATATCTCTTTGGGAGCTGGGACAAAAGACTTAGACCATTTCCATTTTCCTTTGATATAGTTGTGGCTTTTAGCAGTATCTTATGTTGAACTGGGTAGAAATATTCTTGAGTAATGCAATGATTTTTAAAGTCCATTTTTTAGGCATTTTCTGCTTACTTAATTCTTTTTTTCCAGTTAAATCTCATTAGAGAGTAAAATTAAAATTTCACAAATCATCTCCAAAGCCATGGAGATGGGTTTCATTGATGACATCATTCTGTTTATTTCTAACGTAACGATTTAAAAAGTGGTTCAGGGTCAAAGTTAGTACATTACAGAAAGAAAAATAGTTTAATTCAATGTCATGCATAACAAGTTCAATCTCACAATATTTTAAATTTAATTTTGATACTACTCAATCATTCCAACATGACATGAGATTCCTTTAAAAACTTCCCTTAACCTGAACAAAACAAAGACTTGTCCAGAGAATTCATTGAGTGGTTGGAAGAATTGTTTCATCAGAATGTTTTTACAATTTTTCATAATTATTTTTGTGGTTGTTTTCCTGGAGAAATGTGACTTAGCAAAGGCACTTTTTAGTCTAGTGAAATACTGAGGACTTCTATATTTTACTTCATCTGGCACTTCTCACACACTATACAACACATTACTTTACTCCCCAATGGAAGAAGTGAAGTTCAAAAGATTACATACCTTAGATCTATTCATATCATTAGAAAATATCAAATATAATATCAGACTACCTGAAATTAAAGTCTAGAATTTGAACAAAGTATGACATAGCCTATATTTAATTGGAAATACTCAGACACAGAGATAATAATCCCTGCCTTTACTTTATCAAGAATAAATTAAAAATAATAAAATATAGTAACCTCTTTTTACAGTTTTTAATATATACTGTTTCAAAATACAACTATTTAATTTGATCAAATGTTAAGCAATTAGGTAATGAATAATGAATCAATGATGAAATTTGGGGGACTTCTATAAATCCTTATATGTAATCTTACCTCTGATTTTCACATAATCTCATTAATACTCAGAATGGATGGAATACAAAAAATATTAGCAACTGCCATGATATAATCCAGAGAAAACAGCATTTCTGAAAATATTTGCTCTCTTTCCCATTAAACAAATTTGCTTTCTATTACCAATGATTTCATCTTAAATTTTCTACTTTTTTTAGAATGGGCATATAGGGAGAAAGGAGCAAATATGCAAAAGTTCAAAGAATATTAGATGTTTTAAAATCTCTGGTAGAGTTTCTACCGAGATATTACTTAGTATAAGCTACTTAATGTTTTGTTTATTCTCTCAGCTGTTGGCTCCAGAGGCCTAATTCAGTGAATTGAAATTGCCAGAACAGGAATATAAACAAAACACTAAGGAATATAAAACGGTACGTGTTAGTATTGAAATTGGAAAGGGAAGCTTGAGGGACAGTGTCCAAGGAGACAGAAAAAAATAACAACAAACAAACAGTAACACTAAGCATGAAGTGTTTCCCTTGATGTTTTTCAGATATTAGCAACCAAGTATCTTAATCCCTAATGCAAATATCTACCCAATAATCCATGCTATTTTATAAATTTGTAATCTACTGTTTGTGCTAAAAGTATTTATTAACTCCATTATTTTTTTATTTGGCTTTCAATAAAAAGTTAGAGTACATAATTCTGTTTGCAGTTTGTACTGTACCCTACCCTATTGATAACTAGCAATGGTAGTTGAAGAGTTTCTTGTTTAGATTAATGTTAAAAATCATACTGGACTTACAATAAATACTAGGTGTTAGTGCCATCTCAGATTGACAATAATAATATAAAATCATTTCCAAATAAGCTAATATGAATGAAAAAAGCAAATACAATTGTGCAAATCTTTAGTAAAATTTACAGATTATTATAGAGTTTCAAACATGTAAAATAGAGCAAAGATAATTTTATTTACTTTTCAATGAGGCTATAATATTGACTACTATAGCTCCATGAGCTCAGACAAATTACTCAATTTTTTTCTGAGAATTTACATGATAGTAAAAAGAGATGAGCATGTCTACCTGTGCGATTAAATAAGAAATGGTATAGAATAGACCTAATTCAGCATAAGACACTGAAAAAATACTCTATAAATTAATCATTATTTTTTATGAAATTCAATCAGACTTCCAGGTTATATGGAGGATGCCTAAATATTCATAATTTCCATTTTTTTAATACAAATAAAAAAGGAGACTATAGAAGGCACACATATGTCTTTAGCGAAACTAAAAATATGGGTTATTATAAACTTGAAATTCTTTTTAAGTGAAAAATAAACATCAAAGTACATCAGATGAGTGGGAGAATTAGACAGTACTCCAGAAAGCATACAAATAATATGACTTGCTACATATATTTATTTCATATTGCATAAAATTTTAAGAAACTGTTATATTAACAATAGACAAGAAAACAAGAGTATATTGAATATAATAGTATTTACATATACACTATTTACATATAAAATATTAAACAACCATTACATGCAAAATATGGTCATTAGTCAGCATAATCAACCAATGGTTCATGGACTATAATTGTTATTTCTTTTTTATTTAGAATAGTAAACAGTGACTACATGGAGTCTCATAGTTTGAAAGAAAAACACAACACTGTCACTCTCAGGTTAAAAAAAGCTTCAGCATTGAGCTCAGATAAGATGGATATAGATGAATGTTGTAGAAGGTAAAATTTCATTTTTCTTTTATTGAACCTTCAAGATAACATTTGTTCATAATAACTTTTATTGGCTTCTAGAAAACACTATTTTATGAACCAAGTTTTTGAAAGCTTGCTTTACTTGTTGGTTCCTCAAGGTATAAATGAATGGGTTCAACATGGGGGCAATTGAAGTGTTGAGGATAGCTACTCCTTTGGTTAATGATGCTCTGTCTTTGGCTGAAGGCTTGACGTACATGAAGATGCAGCTTCCATAAGAAATGGAAATGACAATCATGTGAGAAGAACATGTGGAGAAAGCCTTTTTCCTCTGATTAGCGGATGGGAATCTCAAAATGGTGTTAATGATGAACATGTAAGACAGAATCACTAGTCCCAGTGTGAAGAACAGAGCAACAAAAGCAAAGTAAAAACCAATTGTCTCTAAAAGCCATGTATCTGTGCAAGAGAGCTGTAAAATGGGGAAATAGTCACAAGAGAAGTGATCGATGACATTGGAAGCACAGAAATCTAACTGGACGATAAGCATGAGTGGTGGGAAAATGGTAAGAAATCCTGCTAGCCAGTAACTACAGACGAGCAGAGAACAAATTTTCTTGTTCATGATGGTGGTGTAATGAAGAGGCTTGCAGATGGCCACATAACGATCATAAGACATGGCAGTGAGAAGAAAAAATTCAGTCACACCCAGGAAGATAAAGAAAAATAATTGAGCTAAACAATTATTATAAGAAATGGTCTTGACTTTAGTAATGATTGATGCCAAAAATCTGGGAATAGAAACACTGGTGAATGAAATTTCTAAGAAGGAGAAATTCTGGAGAAAGAAATACATAGGTGTCTTTAGATGATTGTCTACTGACGTTAGGATGATAATGGTTAGGTTACCAGTGATACTTAATAGATATGCCAGAAATAAAAAAATAAACATGACAGCTTGATGCTCTGGGTTGTCTGTTATGCCCAAGAGTACAAATTCTGTAACTATGGTATGGTTTCTCATATTGACTTTTACTTTCTTTAAGCAAAATCTATTGGTGAAAAACAAACCAAAGGGAAAAAAATAAGTAAATAGTATAGAAGTTGAATATTTAGATATTGGCATTGAGAGCACTAATAAAATGAAGCACTAATAAAATAAGCGGTTTGCAATATCCATTTAAGCAGAAAAATTGTATATATCCTCTGTTATAAAGGAAACTTGTATTTACAGACCAGTTTTAAAGTCCCATCATCAGTGAGTTTACATAAAATCTCTACATATAACAAAATATGCTATCTCTGCAGTACATCCTTTAAATATGTTACTACAGTGATACTTGTTATGTCTGTAATTTAGATGTTTTTCAGTTTTTAAGTTTGTGTGCTTTTAGAACTGAAATACATAATAATATTGATTTAATTCTGATGTCTGATGTCATATACAAACTTTGTTATCTTAGACTCTAGAGGAAATTGATAACCCATTACATTTCCTGAGCTTAATAAATATGATTATTTTTATTAGTTATGTAGACTTTTAAATATGACCCACAAAAATAAATGTCTGTAATCATAGAAACATAAGAGTAGAATTCTGCGGTTTATAAATAAGAGTAAAAATCTTTATTTATGGGAAAGAAAGAAGAATTCAGAGATATGAATACTCAACATAAATAGAACTATATTAATGTAGATCTGCAACAATATTTTGTTTTTATCATTTTTGTGTTTCTTATTTAAATTAACAATTGGCTTTTAAAAAAATTCATTGCCTTCTTTCTAAAAGACTAAACAATTAGAATAAATAAAAATCTCAATTAGAAAAATAAAAAATAAAAATTTACTTTAAAGAAATTTCAAATTGCTAAATTTAAAATATGACTTTTGTCTGTCTTGTTCTCTCTTATTCTTAGTAACCAGCATTTCTTCTATGACACAGATTTTAAATATTTGTTTTATTGTTACTTTCTATAGCAAGAACTGGAAATGTTAGTAGGTAGTAAGCATTAAAACCTGTATATCTCTTCTCTTTTTATTTTTCTCCTGACAATCCAACATTCTCTACTTTGAGGAATGAGCACATTCTTTTTTCATAATTTATCGGCAAAATTAGCAGAATAAAAGGCAGACAGTTACTATGTTTTGAACAATGACTGAAATATTAAAATGTAAAATTAGTAACAGAAATTTTATTACAGCAATAATCTGGAGATCCCCACAATTTTATTGCAACAAAATGAACCTTTGAATGAAACAGAGACAAAGATACACTTAGTGACAAATAAGTATAAATAAATACTTACTTTCTGATTCACTTAATGATTCCAGTCAGAAATATAATACAGATTTTCCTTAATTCACTTACATAGGAGATGCCATGTATTCATGTTATACTTTGGGACACTTTTTTGCCATTATTTGTTATTTTGCCTTTTGTCTATCACATAAAAAACTCACATGGAGAAAATATAGGCTTTATTGCATGCAAATTTTCTACAGTTTCTGCTATAAGTAAAATAAATTTATCTTTATGTCTTTCATCTTTTCATTTAAACATAAACATTGTTCTGATCTGAACTTCAAGAAGCTATGATTGTAATTCTGAGACTTCAAGTCAGTTTCCACAGATTACTGCTTCCTGATTAGTGCTTAATGTCTGCAAGGTAAAACATTTCAAAGCTCCCTGAATTAAATGGAGAGTGAACACTAGCCAAAGAAAAAAGCAATTTCACCATCTCCAGTCACTGTATAAAACACCTGAGAGACTAGAGTGAAGAAAAGAAGGGAGAAAGGAAAGATAAACTTAAGAGATGTAGTGGTGTTATGCCATAAACCTTTCCTGAAAGCTAAGCAAAATAGTGAGATAAAAGCAAAAGTGCACCAATTTATACAATCATCCTAATTTCCTTTTGGCTGTACTTCATTTTCCTGATGGCACTTGGTCTATACGCAGGAGATAATTATTCTCAATTCCTTTAGGGGTGGCTAGACACAGGACTGAGTTATCCCACAGTGGACTTCTCCTTGAGGGCAATACCCAAGCTTGTCATTGATAGGTCTCCACCAGCACAAAATGAAATGAACAAAGAAAGCATTTTAATAGCTTTAGGGACTTGAGAACACTTGAAACTTAAGTTATTATTTTTTTTTATTTTAAGAGTAATATATGCCTAATGTTATGAGAATCAACTATCAAATATGGAATTGCTCTTATGTTTCCAAATAATACTCTGTATGTCTTCATCTTTGAACATAATTTCAATATTTATAGTATGTTCTACCAGATACTTTTTTCTGTATTTTTACTCAATGTCACATGCACATACTGAGATGTATATATATTTTTAAATATGAATGCAATTTTAGTACACAAAATTTTCTGCAACTTTTTTTTTCTGATCAATCAGTTAATAATATGTAATGGATGGGACTCATATTCTTTTCTAACAATTGTATAAAATACCAAAGGAGACATATACAATTTAATAATTCATTGATAAGATTTAGGGAATTAAATTACTACCAGTTTCATGTCATTAGTAGCAACACTAAATTCATTTATGCATTCATTTGCATTATATACAGGTATTTGTATAACACATGTAAGTATAAATGTTGATACATACCTCAAAATTCCTCTCCTACAGACTAGAATGAGTCCTTTTCATTGCCTCCTAACCAACAATGGTTATTATAAATCATTTACAAATTTTACAGAGAAATAAAAATAATGGTATGGTTCATTTAATAAGACAGTATCATAATAATGACCAGATCACAGTGCCTGGATTTTGAGGTTAAAGAAATCCAGTGTCTTTGTAAAACTGCAAAATTTATTAAGCCTTTCTGAGTATCAGTTTCTCTACTCATAAAATGAAAAGACTGATAGTCTTAACCAATAGTTTATTAAAAAGATTAAATGAGATATTATGTAAAAATATAGCAAGCACTTAGTGTATAAATGTTGTATATTCTTATAAATTTGATATTTCCCAATTAATAAAGATTGAACTTTATGATATATTTATTTCTCATCCATGAATTTACTGTTCATAACTGTATTCACTTATCATTGGATTTATTTCATCTTATTTATTAGTAGGAGATATTTATGTATTATAGATATAAGCCCCTGGTTTATCTGTTGCACTATATTTTCAGAAGCTATCCGAGTTTTTAACTTTTTATGGTGTTGTTTGACTAAAAAAGATTGCATAGTCTATCAAGAATTCTTGGTGATCTATTCTTAGGACATCTTTCATCGGCTACTTTAAAATTCTGTTAATATTAGTTTGTGTTTGATATGTCTATCCTTTTGTTTTCACAGTTATGTCATTAGTCAATTCAGAATTTATTCTCATGTGAGATCTACGTCTCTTTTGTTGTTTGTTTTCATGGATAAGCAACTGATCTAACCTTATTAGGCCTGAGATAGTCTGAGAGTTTGATCAGTAAGTTGCTAAGAGCAGCTATCTCAGTGAACAGCTATCTCAATAAAAGTGTTTCTCATTAATAAGAATCATATGAAATCTTTCAGCTGGGCATAGAACTGAGTACATTAAAATTTCACATTAGTCTGAAAAACTTGTATTTCTCGTATTTCAAAAAAAAAAGTTTTCTTAATTTCTTCAATTTGTCTATATATATTTATTTTAATAATTTGTTAACACAATGAGTTACATAGTTAGTTTTCTTCTAACATGAAACCAATAATACATTGCTGAAACCCACATTGTCATGATGTATTATCATTTTATATAATATTTAATGTAATAATATAGAAGTTTTGTATCTATATCCATAGGAATATTTTTTATAGTTGCATTTTATTTTAATGTTTTTTTTTTCTCTTTTGGTATCATGATAATGCTGGCTCAACAATGAATTATACACGTTACCTCCTCTTCAACTTCTGGAAAGATGCGTGTATAATTGGTGTATTTTAACATTTTTGGCAGCTTTACTAGTAAAACAAACTTGATATATGTTTCTTTTCCTTGTAAGGGTATTTAATTATCTACAAATCATTTATGCTGGTATAGCTAATATAGCTAATATCCAAGATCAAAAAATTCATACACTCAATAACAAGAAAAAAAATAATCCAATTAAAAAATGACAGAATCGGGGGCCTCCCTGGTGGTGCAACAGGTTAAGTCTCAGCACTGTGAAGCTATCAGCAGCCACTGCAGCATGAGTTTGATCCCCTGCCAGGGAGTTTCCCACATGGTGCAGCAGACCTCTCCTGCCTCACCCTCTGCTTCCCTCAGCAGTGTACTTCAATAGATCCGCCTGTTCTGCTCCCCACTCTGTCTCTAGTGAATCCTCTCACCCTCCACATCTCTGGCCTACACCCCAGTTCTTGTATACATAAATAAATAAATATTTTTAAAAAATGGACAGAATCACTGAACAGGTAGCTCACCAAATGAGACATATAAATGGTTAACAAGCACATGGAAAAAAAAATGCTCATCATTACTTACCATTAAGGAACTGCAAATCAAAACTACTATAAGATACCACCTCACACCATTGAAAATGGCCCATATCAAAAATACAAGCAATAACAAATGTTGACAAGGGTGAACAAGAGAAAAAGGAACATTTATACACTGTGAGGATATAGACTGGCCCAGTGACTCTGAAGAACAGTATAGTGGTTCCTCAAAATATTAAAAATAGGTCTACCCCATGATCTAGTAAATCCATTCCATGAGATATCCAAAGAATGCAAAAGCACTAATTTGAAGGGATATATGTACTCCTATGTTCATTGTATTACTTCTTATAATAATCATGTTACGGAAACAACTTAAGTGTTCACTGAGAGATGAATGGATAAAAAGATGTGGTGTGTGGTGTGTGTGTGTGTGTGTGTGTGTGTGTGTGTGTGTGTACAGTGGAATACTAGTCAGCTATAAAAAAGATAAAGTCTTTCCATTTGTATCAACATAGAGAGAATTATGCTAAGTGAAAGATGCCATAATGAGAAAGACAAATTTCAGATGATTTCACTCCTATGTTTAGTAATATAAATAAATACAACAAATATACAAGCCAGACCAAACCTAGAAATGTGACTACAGAATTTAGGCTAATAGAGGCATCTGTTGATGGGGTTAAGTGGGAAGAGATCCAGTTTTCTATGGTGGAGTATTCTGGGCAGGTAGGTGGTGAGTGTGGTGTGGTAACATGCATCTGACGTTGTTTGAACCTATTACCATTAATTATATACAATTTTGTAGTCCACTGTTACCTTAATAAAAAAATGTTATAGGCAAAAAAAGGGGATTAGGCAAAGCAAAATCAGTCATAAGGGAATAGACAAATACAGGATAATTTCACTCATTTTTGGAATGTAGAGAAACAAAATAAAGGATCAGACAAAAACCAAACCAAAACAAATCTTAGAAATCTAAATTTAGAATTGGGGTTACCATAGTGGGATGATAGGGAGCAAAGTGGGAGGGACCCCAGTGAACTGTGTGTTTCTTGATTGTTGGTGTAAAGTTCTAAGGTACATCTGAAGAGGTGTGAACTTGTACCTAAGTATCATATACATTGTTGTAAACCTATGTCAATTCAATAAAATCTAATACAATTAAATTTAAATATGGGATAAACATTTGCAAATCACAGATATAATAAAGAACTTCAGTGTCTATATAAAGAAATTTCAAATCTCAATAATAAGAAAAATTCAATGGAAAACTTGAACACTTTACCAGAAAATATGTGGTTAGTATGTAAGTATATGAAAAGAAAACTGACATATCATTACACTAATGTAAATTAAAATGACAATGAAGCATTGTCCCACATATATTATAATGGCTAATAGTTAAAAGAGTGGTGATACAACAACATACAACAGTGTTGGTTGGACTGTAGAGGAACTGAAACTGTTACATTGCCAATGTATTTTAAATATAAATATTGAAATTTCTAGTTTCAAGCTGTCATTTATCACAGAAAGTACCTAGAAAATAACTTAATTTCCAGCAACAACATATGTGACACAATTTAAAAGAAATACGAGAACAAAATAAAAAATAAAAATAAAATAAAATAATCCTGTATGCTTAGAAGTTAATAAATTTTTGATTTTTTTGATTTTTATTAATTTCATTTTTTATTGATTTAATATTCTGCAGATAACACTAGAGTTGATGTAAATCCTGTAGTAATGAAACTCTCAGGTGCCCAAAAGAGAATCTTTAAATTCAGTTGTTATCAAAATAAACCAAAGTGTTTGGGAGAAATTACTCATTCAGGGGTAAGGCAGGAAGTGTTCAAGATGGGTTTAAGGATGTCATTTAAGGATACCAAAAAGCAAGAAAGTAATCAGAACTTAAAGGGATTGTTTCATAAGTAGAACTAGAGTTAATCCCTCTTGTCTAGTAAGAGATAATTTGAACATCTAAAATATAAAGACACTAGTGACTTAAAACACATAAAAATCAGGGGTCAGAAAACTTTTGCTCCAGATAGTATACTGGATTTGTAGATCTTTGTTGCACTAACCAGCTCTGCTCTTGTAAGATGAAAACAGCTATATTTGGACAAGTACTAAATAAGAGTAACTGTTCCATAAACATGTTCTTTTCCTTATTTTATTAAAATGGGTAGCAGGCCTAATTTAGCTGACAAGCCATAGCTTGTCATGACTAAAATATCTGGAAATCCACAAATTCGTGAAATAAAAGGACCTGCTATAAACATTTGTGATTACTACGGTACCTCTGAAAGTAGACCAATACAAAGAAACACTTATTGTTTCTTATACAAATAATTTCAAACTAGGGCCTCCCTGGTGGGCAGGGGTTAAGTCTCAACACTATCAAACTATTGCCAGCCACGGAGGCATGAGTTCGATCCCAGACCAGGGAGGTGACCCTCATGGCACAGCAGACCACTCCTGTCTGGTCCACTGGTCCCCTCAGCAGTTTATTTCAGTAGGTCTGCTTGTTCTGCTCCCCACTCTATCTCTGGGGGTTCCTCTCACCCCCACACACACCTCTGGCCTAGACCCCAGTTCTTGTATGCATAAATAAATAAAATAAATCTTAAAAAATACTTTCAAAGTAGTGAAATAAATGATGGAAGTTCTATTTATAGAATAATTCTAATATTGAGAAAACAAAAAATAAAATGAAAAAATTGATATTTTTTTCAATACCTGATGAAGTAACAAAACACCTAAGGAAACGTTAATGGTAACATTAGTAAAAGAATTGCAAAACCATCTAGATAGGGGCAATAGGTTGAGCCAACATGGAGACCAGTGATAATCATGGCAGCACTAGGTATGTAAAGAAATAGAACTTACATAGAGAGACAGTATCAGATCAAACTTGGAAGAGAGGATATTCCGATGGGCAAATATTCAGTTGATACATAAACACACACGTAAGAATGTATGTACTAGATGAAACCAAGTAACTTGAAATGGCATCAGATATTACTAAAGGTTTTTGTTGCTGTTAATGGTGATAGAAGCATAGTGAAAAGAATATAGTGTCATACCAGTGTTTTCACTACTTACTTTGATAATAAATTGTACTTAATTATCAATTATAATGAGTAGCTATACCTGCTACTTGCTAGGGTGTACCTGAAGTAGCACACAAAGACAACACAATTTAGAACTTCAGTAATTTTATTGACTAATTCTTAAAGGATAAAAGTAACTAGAATTTGACCTTTTTGATGTGAGGAATAACTGGGGTGTAGGCCAGAGGTGCGGGAGCGGGATGAGAGGATTAAACACAGTGGGGAGCAGAAAAGGCAGATCTACTGAAATACACTTGAGCGGGCGAGGCAGGAGAGGTCTGCTGGCTATGTGTGTTAACTCCCTGTCCAGCGATTGATTTCAGGCCTTAGAAGTGACAGTACTGAATTTGACCTTTACATATAGACATATAAATTGATCGGGAAAGAGGAGGGGGAAGCTTTGGCTCACTGTATGAACGTGTCATAGGAGGTTTAAAACAAGGGGAATGCAAAATGTAAAAGACATAAATAACAATAAAAATATATATTATAAAAATAAATAAATAAATAAATAAATAAATAAATAAAACAAGAATAAGTATTTACCAGAGTGAAAACATGAGAAATTATATTCCAGCTAAAAATAATCTCATCTGAATGCCATTTTCAACAAGAAAGCTTTACAGTAATGTTTTCATACATGTAATTATTATAGGGAATGATTGCATCACAGAGAAATTGAGAATATAATATAAAAATTACTTTCATAATCCTAAACAACATTTTAAGAATGGCATTGATTTCGAGAGAGATAAATTGCAATGTAATTTCCCCATGAGATAACCACTCATAATATGTCAAGAGCATTGTGAATGCTGCACTTATATTTCATCACTCATTTCCATTACACAGATGAAGAAAGTTTAAGGACTTTTCTCAGAATTACAAGAGTGTTGAACTGATAAATTTAAAATCACGTCACACATAGTTCTCTTAAATACATTGTATTTTCTAATATATTTAACATCCTATGACTTTTGCTTGGATGATGACTATTCTCAAAAAAATTAATCAAATTTAATTGTTTTTTGGAGGAGGGCATTAATCAAGCAAAGAAGGAGCTGAGATATCATGTCTTAACCCACAGTATTGCTTAGTGAGGAAAAGAACTTTAAATGTTTAAATGATCAGTGGTTCCTATCAAAAAAAAAAAAAGAGTGAGAATGATATGAGCATTGCAGACTGTCTGAACAAATGATGCACTTTAAAAGCTGAAAAAGGATCCTGAACAAAGCAAGGCAAGGAAAATCTAATAGAATTCTTTCATACATATCCTACTTTTTCCTCTTACATATTCTGATGTATTTTCTTGGTAAATGTATGGTAAAGAACAACTACCTGAAGACATGAGGAGAAAAATATCTTCCTCTTTGGCAGTATTATTTTTGAAATTCAGATAAGATTCATGTAACACAAAATTCACTTTTCTACTCACTTAAAAAGACACAATTAAAATGGTTTTCAGTATAGCCACAATGCTATGCAAAGCCATCATCATATAATTCTAGGAATTTTCATCACCCCAAGAAGAAATCCAACAACCATTAGAGCCCATTCCCCAATCTCTTCTCTCTCCAGCCCGAGACAACTAACCTATTTTCTGTCTCTGTGGACTTGACTATTTGGAACATTTCCCATAGATGGAATCACACAATACATTCATTTTTGTTTCTGACTTTCTTCACTAGTACAAAGCTGTCGCGGCCTATCCATGCTGTAGAGTGTATTGTTACTGCAACTTCATTCTTTTCTATGGCCAAATAATATCCATTGTATACATACATGACATTTTGTTTATTCATTCATACCCTGGAAGATATTTGTTTTGTTTCAACTTTTTCGCTATTATGCAAGTGTTTCTATGAACATTTTTATACAAATGCTCACATTTATGTGTGACTATGCTATGTTTTCAATCCTTAGATGAAGTATTTCTATATCATATGGTATGTCTATATTGAACTTTTGAGGAACTGCCAAACTATTTTATAAGTAACCATTTTACATCTCACTAGCAATGTATGGAAGTTCCAATTTCTATATACATCAGTAACACTTGTCATTTTGTAGATATATGTGCTAAACAAAGTAAGACAGAAGGAGAAGATTACTGGACAATTTCTCTCATATGTAAAACAAAGGTTAACAAGGCAAAGAAACATGCAAAACTAACACAAAACAAACCCTAGAATCTGACTGCTTAATTGAGATTAGCAGACAGGACGGTGGGAGGGGGAGATACAAAGAGTAGGGGACCCAATGGACTATGATGAAGGATTATTGTTGATTTAGTGGTGAAGTGCTGTCAACCTATACCCCCAAATTATGCACAGTGTGCTAAGCCAATTACATCAAAATATAATACAACTAAAACAACACATATGCAAAAAAAGGAGGCTAATTGAAGACAAAGTAAATTTTTGAATGAGTAAAAAGAAAACAATTGTTTGCTTTTACTGTCCAAGATTTTAAAAATATTTTTTTCTCATTTTTTTGAAAAAATGAAAACCTTTTGTATTATATCCTTGAAGGATTGCTTCACTTGCTGGTTCCTTAATGTATAAATGAAAGGGTTTAATAAAGGGGCAACAGAGGTGTAGATAACAGCTACACCTTTGGATAAAGTCACCCTTTCTTTTGCTGATGGCTTCATGTAAATGAAGACACAGCTCCCGTAAGTCAGGGAGACTACAATCATATGTGAAGAACAAGTAGAAAATGCCTTTGTTCTTTTCTGAGAAGACGGAATTTTTAGAATGGTCTTGATAATATATACATAGGAAATAATCACTAACAGCAACGTGAGCACCAGTGTTATAACAGCAGAGACAAAAGATATTAATTCTAGGAAATGAGTGTCTGTGCAAGAAATCTGCAGCACAGGGGAAGTGTCACATAGGAAATGATCGATTTCTTTGGAAGCACAGAATTCCAGTTTGAGTCCCATAACCAACGGGGGAAAGGTTATCAAGAAGCCAGCTGTCCATGAACTCATTACAAGTTGGTAGCACACCCTGTTGCTCATGATGGTCGGGTAATGCAAGGGTTTGCAGATTGCTACATAACGGTCAAAAGACATGGCCGCCAGTAGGTAAAATTCAGTGACTCCTAGTAAGAGGAAAAAGAACAACTGAGAAGCACAACCATTATAGGAAATGATTTTGTTTTTAGTCACAATGCTTATCAAGAATCTGGGAATACAGACTGTAGTCAATGAAACTTCCAAGAAGGAAAAATTTCTAAGAAAAAAATACATTGGCGTCTTGAGGCGGGGATCCAGCAAGGTAAGGAGGATGATGGTTAAGTTCCCCATGACACTCAACATATAATTTAGGAAAAGGAATACAAAAATCACAATTTGCAATTGTGGGTCATCCGTCAGTCCTAGGAGAATAAATTCTATCTCTCTTGACTGGTTCTTCATTTCAGATTTGAGTTCGGTAGGAAACCAACTCTATAAATGAAAATAACAAAAAATAAATTAAAAAAACTACACACACTGGAAAAACATATTCTGAAATGTAAGCACCTTGGGTGATCCAATTTGACAAAACATATGACACATAAAATTAAAACCTAGATCAATATCATTAATTGTTCCATTTCAGCCACAGTTAAATTTACAACACTAAGATTTTCCTTTTCCCTATTTCAACCTGAAATATAATTTAAATTTTACTTGATCTTTTCCAAATGAGCTGTTTAAATCCTAAACTTTTAAACAAAGGGAACCTAACTATTACTTAAAAAGTATTTTTCTATGTATATTTCAAAACTCATATTAAAAACTCAAAACATCTAGACAGTTATTCCTGGATATATTTGCAATGTTGATAAAAAAAAATCTTGGTTGATCAAAATATTTTTTAAATATATGGGAATAATTTATATACTTTATAATTGAAATAACTATACCATTCATTATCTTACCCAATGCAATACTTCTTCATTGTTCCTTTATTTCATTTAATTATTCTTTTTCTTCTGTCAAATACATTAGCCTCTCATAAGCAGTTCATTTAACGAGGAAGTATTGAACATCTACATAAAAATAAAGAAAATTGTAGTAATTAAAAAGTGGATTTCCTGACTTATACTTGCAGAATTGCTTTCATTTTTATCTCAATATTTAACCCATTTATTCATTTATGATCTAGATATTTATTATAAATCATGAGACTTACCATATGCAGAATTCATTGATATTGTATCTCCCTATGCAAATATGACAGAAACAAGAGTCCAAAGTGAATGATTAATATTCTGTTTCATAATATAATAAATTGCTTCAATAGAAAGTTTAATTCTGATGTATTTCAAGAGAACGATTCAAAAGCAACATACAGTGTGGAAATTATATGCTATGCATGTGCAAATGCATATGTTACTCATGCTCCACTGTTACTCATGCTCACTAAAATCACTGTACCCAGATATTACAGATAATTGAATGAGAGCCTGTTCAATTTTTCATGGCATTAAAGATTCATTTTCTGTTCATTTTCCTCATATAGAAAAACATCTTCATAACAGTTCTAAATGAACTATCTGAAAGGATAATTTAAGAAAAATCTCATATCAAGGAACCCAAAATATGTAACAACAAATTATTGCTCCCAATTGTGCACTGACAAAAGCCAGTTTTATCATTTTGCTAAGAGACACAAGGGGATTTGTTGAAATAAAAAGAGGAAAGGAAAAAATTGCCCTCTATGGACTGGTTAAGGAGTTACAGATTAAGAGGAAAAAGGAGAGAGCAAACAAAGTCTCCTAAAAGAGAACAATAATGATTTAAACTATATGCTGAATGACTGTAAGAATTTCAGATAGTCTACTGTCCTGAAACAATCTGACCAATTCTACTAGTAAAAGAGTTTACTCCAAACAGGAAATTTGTTTCCATTTAGAAAATATGTTAGGATTCCATTAGCTTGATCCAACCCATGCCCCAATCTGGGGGAAGCAGTACTGGAATGGTTACTTACTTATTTCTGCTTGAAGCAATATAAAACACAAAGATATATATACAAGAATATTTTATTCCTGGACCATTGGACGTTCTATCTGCTCCTCAATGTAGTAATAATATGTATTGATAACAAAGGGATATTTTATTAGATAAACTCAATATAACCATCATAGTCTGGGTATTAACATAATATATATTATTTGCATCAAATTCTCCAGTCCTAATCAAGTTTCACCAATTGTCTAAAATATGTCCTTCTTTATATTCACAACCTACTTGAGAATTACATCTTTTCTTAAATTGTCATAATATTTTAGCTTCCTTAATTTGAAATAGTTCCCTAGTCTTTTCTTAACTTTCAAGAATATTGATTGGAAAATATTTTCAGAAATTATATATTATGACCTTCAATTGTTACCTAATTATGATACTTGATTATATTGAATTTTTTAACCTTTGGCAAGAATGATTATCATAGAAATGCAGTGTTTTCTCATTGGATCCTATTAGGTATCATACTTTTCATTTTTTTTTAATTGATGATGCTTTTTTAAGTTTGATTGATATAGCTATTTCATTATTTACAGCGTTGTCCACCATAAAGATAGTTTTATCTTTGAAATTAACAAGTATGTTGTAGACACTTCAAATACTAAGTAAATATCTCAGTGCTGGAAATCTTCCAATTTATAGATTAGTTATATTATTATGGATTTATGGTTTTTTATTTTATTCATTATTATCGTTATTCATTTTGATGCTTAATTATCCTATTTGGTCAATGTAGGTCCCTTCAAAATTGTTCCCTTTATAAACTTTCACTACCATGTTCATTGTACCCACGATATGGAAACAGCCTAAATGCTGGTAACAGATGAATGGGTCAAGAAGTACGTCTACTACTTATTCAGGTATCGAGAAAAATGTGTCTTCGTGCAGCATAGCTAACCCCTACATATGGAACCCAAACTTTGCTTCTTCACCTCATTTCATAAGGTGATGTCCATTACCTGGGCCAACAATTTCCCCGTTTCTTACCTGTGACGACCTATATCAGGATTCCTTTGCTCACTGTCAGGATAGTGCAGATTCCATTTACCTTTTCCACCAGCT
The DNA here is from genome assembly GCA_004024925.1 of Scalopus aquaticus. Lineage (NCBI taxonomy): Eukaryota > Metazoa > Chordata > Mammalia > Eulipotyphla > Talpidae > Scalopus > Scalopus aquaticus. Next base: position 1,632 of record PVIJ01014124.1, on the reverse strand, counting down.
CAGCCATTCATATTTTCATTTTCTTTTAAAATTTCGTTAAGAACTTTCAGGCTTTTTTTTTACCAGGAAACTTTTTTTGAGACATCTGACTTAAATACAATTTTGTTAAGAACATATTTTAGGAAATGACTCATGTTCTGCAAGTTGGATTTGCTTCATCATTAATACAATAAATAACGTATATGTTGGCATGTCTTTCATTGGATAGGGCATTAACTTTCTGTGGATGCTATAAGTGAAGTAGGAATTTCATAAGTTTGCTGCTTGGAAATGAAGTTGCTAAGTTCATTGCTTGAATACTGCTGCTTGCTGGGGCGGAGATCTGCTGGGAAAGTCTCTGTGCTGTACTGCTTGTCCACAATAGTAGCTATGGTTACCTTGACCCCCTTCCAAAACAATAGAGTTTATGATGAATGGGGTAGGTAAGTTTCCTTATGCAAACTGTATAAAAACCTGCAATTCCTGTAATTCAGGGCTCAGATTTTTGGGAGTTATCCTACTGGGCCCGCCGTGTGACAATTAAATCTCTCTCTCCACCTCTCTGAGTGCCGCCTGATTTCTCTGGGAAAGTTACCGCAACATAAGAAGTTATGGCAAAATGGATAACTTAAAACTATGAAAATGTATTATTCCACAGTTCTGTCCGCCAGAAGTCTAAAATCAGTTCCACTGGGACAATATTAAGGTGTTGGTAGAGCGGTCCTCTCTCCATAGACACAGGGGAAAATTTCTGGCCTCTTCCTGCATTTATATTTATGCCACCACCACTGCAATCAAGACAAAAAAAAATGTTTTCCTCAACCCAAAAAATTCCCTTAAAATACATCTGTGGGCAGTCACACCTGCTTATCCCAAGCCACTAAGTCACTGATAAAATTTCTGTTCCTATAATTTAGTGTTTCCCAGAATTATAGGAATGGATTTGTAGAGTATTATATCTGGATCTTTCATTTAGCATGATACTTCTAAGAGAGGACAGCTCAATCATATTTTTGATGTATTACTAATTTTTTCCATTTTGTACACATGCCACAGTTTGTTAAACCACACACCAGCTGATGGACAGTGAGAGGTCTCCAGGTTTAGGCATCAATTTTTTTTTTAATCAGAATTCCATCCCAAACTTCATCTTACTAATTAATATTGAACCATATATTATAAATAGCATATACCCCACTAGGTCCCAAAGTATAAAATGATTTAAAATAAAGGCTACAATTGCTTCCATTGATTATTGGAAGCCTGGCAATGTCTTGTGTTGGTGTAAACCACCTGGGGATTTTTCCAGTGTTGTCCTGGGACCAAAAACTATTGATGAACTTATTCAATATTTCGTTGATAATCCTAAAGCATTTGTGATACTCCTCTGGGTACTTTTATCTCATCTTTTATTTAAGGTAGGTTATCATTATAGTTTGTAATAATTACACCTTTTGGAACTCTGAGCCCCAGAGAAAAGGCTTTATTATCTGTGTCTTGTTTCAATATATCTCTCAGTCTGTAGTAAGTAAAGAATGAAAAAAATGCAACATTTTATAAGTGTATGCATGGTAAGTGAAATCTCTTTCATGGAACAGTGGCCTTTCATCAGACGATGTTCTTAGTTATTTTCAGTTGCTGCTTTTTTTTTTT
>PVIJ01014123.1:0-42172 GCA_004024925.1 Scalopus aquaticus | reverse complement strand
GAGCACAGGCCTCTGCCACCTAGCAGGCAAACATAAATAAGAGACATTCTACAAGGTGGGGGAGGAAGAGGGACCAAAACAGGGGAGAAGAGAGCACAAGGGACTGTGGTGATGGTTCACAGGTGAATTGGTGGTGGGGAACCTATGGGGAATACACAGTAATGTAAAGGATATAAATTAAAAAACAAGAACAAAAAAAAAAAATCCCAAACATCATTCCTCCCTTTCCTAACCCACGGACCTTTATCACAGAATCAGTCTGCTCAGAGCACCAGGCCCCTCCATCCCAGCACCTGGGCCTGGGTGCAAACTGCCCCCCTCTCCATCCTCATACCCAGTGATCCCCTGACAGAGGCCCAGACCCAGGCCCCCATGAAGGACAGGCCCGCGCCTGCTTGTGCTCCTGCCCCCTCAGTGTGAGCAGGTGTCCCTGAGGAGCATTAGGACACAAGACATTGTCCTCAAGGAGTCGGGGTCCCCCAAAGGCCCCTGTCTGCTTGCTCAGTTCACCTGAATGTCAGTCCCTGCCAGCCCTGACCCTGGGGACAAGGACAAGGTCCTGCCCCACACACAGCAGGAGCCGGGTCAGACCCCACTGAGGGCTCATCCTGGTCCCCTCTAACTCTGTGGGGGATTCTGCCTCGGGGTGAGGGACACAGAGGAAACAAAGAAGGAAAAGTGAGTCCTGGTCAGAGAAACACCCTCCGTCTGTTAGCAGGCAGAATGAGGGGCCCCAGACCCCCAAGCCTGCATTCTCTGCTGCCACCTAAAGACCAAGCACCCTCCCCTGTGAGAGCTGGTCAGTAGAGCAGGTGCATGGAGAGGAAGAGAGGGTAACAGTTTCCAGTAACCCCCAAAGTTACCCACCCCCTCCTGGGTAGATGACCAGCAACCTTCATGGGGGGAGGGGCTGCTACTGCAGGATTTGCACCACCCCCAGCTCTCAGCCCAGCCCAGCCCCCAGCCCACCCACACTGGGAGTTGGAGGGGGAGGTTGGGGAAGGGAGCAGGAAGGGGAACTTGGACTCAGAATTGCCCCAGGAAGACACACCCAGAAACTTCATCTCCCCCTGAATGCTGCCTTTTGTTCCATGTGGAGAGGAAAAAGAGGGGGGTACAGAGCACAGGGCAGGTGCCTCTGGACAACCTGTGGGACACTGGACACTCTGCAGGGGGGCACACCCCCCTCACTGTCTCTCCCAGCTCCCAGGGCCTGTTCCTGCTGCTTTGGCAACTCACACTGTTCACTGTTCTCTGTTCTGTCTTGTCAGACACAAATTGTCCTAATCCTGATGGGTTAATAATTTTCTTTCCTCTTTAGCGGACATAAACCTCTAATGTTTTAATTGTTTCAAGTGCTCAGAAAGCCAATAAACAAAGTCAGGGATTGAATCTATAAGCACTTTCATTTTTCAGATCGCCGACCACTGATCTGACGGATGGAGGCGTAGTTCTGCCACCTCATCTCCAGCTGCTGTTATAATGAGCTACACAGAGTCACAGCAAACAGCCCATCAGAACAGCCGTCACAGCCTGTGCTCCTGGGGTCCCTGATGCTCAGCCCCAGAACTTGTCATCACCCCTGGCCTCACCCAGACACTGCATTGCAGTTTTCGTGAATTCAGCAAGAACAGACATCACTGTGCAGACCTTTAACTCTGCTGTGTTGGAACTTCTTACAAGGCCCCTCAGACTGAGAGCTCTGGGAAGCCGGGCTGTCGGGGCCAGGCCCATGCCGAGGTCTCACAGTCAGACAGGCCTGTGGCACCTGTATCTTAAGGGAAATTCCTCTCGAGGCTCCCAAGACATCTGGGGTTTCTGGGCCTGCCAAGGGGTTACCTTCTTTACCCTCGTGACAGACCCTTTGTACCCCCCAAAACAGGTGCCAGGTTATTGTTTTCTTACTGGCTCTGAGATCAATCTGGTTTCTGAAAACAGGACATTCCAGACAAAACCTTGATAAAACCCATATTTCTAAGCGTCTAAGAAAGAGGGTGGGGGGAAACTTTACTGAATTTATGCAAACAAACATTTTGACATGAGAAATCAAAACACTTAGTAAAAGTTTTACACTTTGGAGAGAGCGAGAGAAAAACAGCTGTTTCAGTTTGCTCTAGAAAGATGCAATATTTATGGGGCCAGTTTTGCAGTTTTCTTTGATTTCATAACAAACCTGTATTTTTTTCTTAGTGTGAATGAACTTTAAAAAGAATGAATGTGCATGGAGAGAAAAGAGAAGAAAGAACACTGTGAATAAAATGCCCAGAGTCACCCGTCCCCTCATGGGCAAAGACCCAGCCACACAGCCTTGGCCCAAAGCAGCCACTGCGGCCTGGAAGGGACCACGAGTCAAAGCCCCTTCAGGGGTGACCACAGGATGAAAGGAGTCAGGGAGTGTGGGACAAAAGGAGCGAAATTAAAGTACAAGTCACAGTAAAGGCCGGCCTCCCCATGCGTCTCTTCCCAGTGTCTCCTTCCACGTCTCTAAGTTCCTGGTTCAAGTCCAAAGCCAAGAGGCAAGCGCGGCCTTCTCCATATCTCTCCTGTGTGGCCTTCAGGTGTTCTCTGCTCTGACGAACCTTTATGTTCTGAGCAAACAGCCCATCGGAATAGCCCGTCACAGCTGGTGCTCCTGATCTGCTCATCTGTTTGGGGCCTGAGGCAGTTTCCCTGCATCACTATTGTAAACGGTGCTGCAGCGATCCCGGGCGCGCAGGTTTCCCTTCAAAGCAGCATGTCCGGGCTCCTCATAGTCACCAGGAGTGGACTGCTGGGCCCTCGGGCAGATGCACTTTTAATTTTTACAGAAACCTCAATACTGTTTTCCATAAGGGCTGGATCAGTCTACATCCCCAAAACAGAAAAACTGTTCTCTTTTCTCCATGTTCTGGCCAGCACTTGTTATTTATGGTCTTTTTGACATGGGCCATTCTCACAGGTGTGAAGTGGTTTCTCACTGTAGTTTAAACCAGGGGATCATGAAGCCACAAAAGGGGGATGAGAAGAAATCCTGTAACACTCAGTTCCACAGAAACGTGTTATCTTACACTGTGGAAGAAAATGAAATTGAAGAAATTCAGGGGAATGACCTCAAGTGTTAACATTCTCAATAGTCCACCGCATCCCCAGAAGGCCCCGCTCACAGCTTCCCCATCACCTGGTCCCGTCCTCTCTGCCCCAGCCCCTCCCACCGCACGTCCCAGGGTCTCACCTTTAGGGGCTGAGAGACGCATCAGAGCCCTGGGCACTGTCGCTGCCTGGGGGAGAACAAGATAGGACCTGGCCATGTGAGACCACAGGAGGACCTGCTGAGGGGGACTCCCCCAGGGGCTCCACCTACACTGTCCCCAGGGGCTCAGGGACCAAGCCCTGACCCACATTAACTGCAGCCTGAGTGTAGCTCCCTCCTTGTCCACTGGTGGGAAGAGACATCATGTGAGTCCAGGGAGGAGTCAGCCCATGAAGCCTAAAGGAAGCCCCTAGTCCTGGACCACAGGGAAGTTTCCAGACTGTGACTGAAGGCCCAGGGCAGGACCAGGAAATATGAAGGAGATGAAGGGGGGACTGGACCAACTGCCTCCCCTCTGACATTCACTGGGAGTCAGGTCCCCAGAATGATCAAGATGAATAATTTTGGATTCATTTTCGTAAGTGTTTTCCAAGAGTGTTAGCAATCAGCTCCAGACTAGGGAACATGTGTGTGTGACAGTATTGCCATTTACCAGGTAGGGCAAGTTCTCCCGGGGACATGAAAGCCCCCAGTAGACAAGATCCCCTACTCCCTTCCCTACCTGAGCGCTTCTTCCCCCACATCACAGCTGCAGCCACCGCAACTCCAGTGAGCACAGCTCCAAGGACCAGGCCAGCAATGATGCCCACGGTGGGGATGGAGGACTGAGGAGGGGGCACTGGAAGGGAAAGGAAGGGGAGGGAAGGGAAGGGAAAGGAAGGAAATATCCTGAGCCCCAGGCCTCCATCTTGAATAATTTTAAGGTCTCCAGAAGGGCTGATCCCCCTGAGCAGAGAACCTGTGGCCATGATCCCCTCCTTACCCCATCTCTCGTCTTGGGGCTCCAGCAGCCCCTCATGCTGCACATGGCACGTGTATCTCTGCTCCTTTCCAGAAGGCACCACCACAGCCGCCCACTTCTGGAAGGTTCTGTTGCCCCCAGGCCTGGTCCCCACCAGCTCTGTGTCCTGGGTCAGGTCCTCCCCAACCTGCTGCCAGGTCGACTCAGTCAGTGGAGTCAGGCTTTGTCGTCAAATGATCCAAGCTAGAGAGGTTCAGTCGCCATCCAGCATTGCCAGCCAGGAAGCCTGGGCTGGTCTGCAGCCCCGGTCAGCAATAGGCACAGCCTGGGGGCTCGAGGGTTAGCTTTGAAATTTGGCTTAATCTGTCCCCTCGTTTGGTTTCTCTACATCCATATATAAGTGAAATTGTCAGGTGTTTGTCTTTTTGTTTTTGCCTTATTCCTCCTCCCTCCATGTTGCTGCAGCAGCGTGAATTATGTGTTTTGATCATGGGCTGCTGTTACATCATGCAGGCGCATATATCACCTGCATAGTTACATATGTGTCTGTATATCATCCCAGCTTGTACATATGTGTCTGTATATCATCCCAGCTTCTTGATTTCTGTATATCAGAAATATGCGTCTGTATATTATCCCGGCTTCTTGATTTCTCACCTGGTTGGGGGCATTTAGGTTGTCCCCATAGTGTGGCTATTGTAGCCAGTGCTGCAGTGATGACGGGGTGCAGGGCTCCACTCCCAGTAGTGTGTTTATCCTTGTGGGTAGGTGACTCAGTGTGGAACTGTGGGGTCCAATGGCAGATCCACATTTACTCCTTTAAGAAATCTCAATCCTGTCTCCATAAGAGCTGCATCAGTCTATATTCCAAAAACAATGTAGGACTGTCCCCATTTTCCATCTCCTTGCCAGTGCTTGTTGCTGCTGGTCTTTGGAATATGGACCATTCTCACAGGTGTGAAGTGGTTTAAACCAGGGGATCATAAAGTCATAGAGCGGGCAAGAAGAAATACCGTAACACTCAGGCCAACACGCGGCTGTCTCACACTGTGAAAGAAAATAATCATGAAGAAATTCAGGTGAATCACCTAAGTGTTAACGTTATCAATAGTCCACTGCATTCTCAAGATGTCTGTTCTATAGCATCCCCATAACCTAGCCCCAGCCTCTCTGCCACTGCCCCTCACCCCCACTGCAGGCCTCCAGGGTTTCACCTTTAGGGGCTGAGAGACACATCAGAGTCCTGGGCTCTGTCATTACCCAGGGGAGAACAAGACAGAACCTGGTCAGAGATGAGACCACAGGAGGTACTGGTAAGGTGATTGCCCCATGGGATCCATCTACACTGTACCAGGGGCTCAGGGATAAAACCCCTGACCCACACTTACCTGCAGCCAGAGTGGAGCTTTCTCCTTTACCACCTGTGGGACGAAACATCATCTGAGACCAGGGAGGAGTCAGGCCGCAAAGTCCTAAAGGAACCCCCTAGTCTGGACCACAGGGAAGTTTCCAGAACTATGACTGGACATTTATGGCAGGACTGGAAAAAGTGAAGAAAGCAGAAAATGGGGGACTAGACCAAATGCCCTCCAGGCGACGCACATGCTTGGTTAGTACTTCCCATTAACCAGGTAGGGCAAGTTCTCCCTGGGACTTGAAAGCCCCCAGTGGACAAGACCCCCCACTCCCTTCCCTACCTGAGCTTTTTCCTCCACATCACAGCTGCAGCCACCGCAGCTCCAGTGAGCACAGCTCCAAGGAGAACCAGGCCAGCGGTGATGTCCACGGTGGGGATGGAGGAATGAGGAGGGGGCACTGGAAGGGAAGGCAAGGGAAGATACTGACCCCCAGGCCTCCTTTCTGACCCTCTGAAGGTCTCCAGAAGGGCTCCTGATCCCCCTGAAAAGAGCCTCTGTGCCCACGTCTCCTCCTTTCCCCATCTCAGGACTCGGGGCTCCTGTAGCCCCTCATGCTGCACATGGCACGTGTATCTCTGCTCCTCTCTAGAAGGCACCACCACAGCCTCCTGCTGCTGGAAGTTTCCATCCCTCTCAGGCCTGGTCTCCACCATCTCCATGTCCTGGGTCAGGTCCTCCCCATCTCGCTGCCAGGTCAGGGTGATCTCCGCAGGGTAGAAGCCCAGGGCCCAGCACCTCAGGGTGACCTCATGCTCAGAGGAGGGGCTGAGGGTCATGTGTGTCTTTGGGGGATCTGAGAGGGAACGAATCAGAAATTTCACACTTAGGGTTTCCTCCATGGACACTGAAGCAGCCTCATGTGACCATCCTCAGAATGGACAGGACAACTGGTTTAGAGGGAGGAACCACAAAACCCAGATTCAGCCCAGTCTCAGAAATCTGGAAAATTGGGTGTGAGCCTGTGGATAGCAGTGCCGTGGACAGCTGGACAACCAATGAAGTTCTCAGCTATTACAAAGACTCGGAGCCTAAATGAATTTGCAGCGGGGGAGGCTGGGGAGAGCGCCATTGAGAGCAACTCTGCCTCTCACTCTCCCAGCCCAAGCTTTTATTAAAGATAAGCACAAAGGGACAAGAAAATAGCATGCAATTGTGGTCATGCTTATACAAATTAATAAGCTACTATTAAAACAAGTTTTTCTACTTAGTAGGGAACATGTGCACAAGCCATTATGTCCTAGGAGAACAGGAGTCAATTTTCGGAAGAAGTTCTGTTTGCAGAACTTCTAAAGTCCTGGAACTCCCTGTGCAGAGTAACCAGGTATAAACAAGAGTCCAGCTCCCTTTAGGGCAACAGGCTGCCAACATGGTCCCGTCCTCTCTGCCCCAACTCCACCCACCACAGGTCTCCAGGGTGTCACCTTTAGAGGCTGAGAGACACATCAGAGCCCTGGGCACTGTCGCTGCCTGGGGGAGGACAAAACAGAACCTGGTCAGAGCCAGGAGAGATGAGACCACAGGAGGGACTGATGGGGGTGACTCCCCCATGGGCTCCATCTGCACTGTCCCAGGGGCTCAGGGACAAAACCCCTGACCCACACTCACCTGCAGCCTGAGTGTAGCTTCCTCCTTGTCCACCTGTGGGAAGAAACATCATGTGAGACCAGGAAGGGTTAGCCCCTGAAGTTCTAAAGGAATCTTCTACTCCTAGACCACAGGGAAGTTTCCAGAACTGTGACTAAGGACCTAGGGAAGGACCAGGAAATATGATGAAAGGAGATGAGGGGGGCCTGGAGCAACCACCTCCTGGAGTCTGTCCTCAGCAGGGACCTTCCCCTCTGACATTTGCTGGGATTCAGGCCTCTGTCACCAGAATTATCAAGGTGAACAATTGGTGGTTCATTTTCGTAAGTGTTTTACAAAAGAGTGTTAGCAACCAGCTCCGGACTGGGCAACACACCTGTGTGGATGGTACTTCCCATTAACCAGGTAGGGCAAGTTCTCCCTGGGACTTGAAAGCCCCAGTGGACAAGACCCCCCACTCCCTTCCCTACCTGAGCGCTTCTTCCTCCACATCACAGCTGCGGCCACCGCAGCGCCAGTGAGCACAGCTCCAAGGACCAGGCCAGCAATGACGCCCACGGTGGGGATGGAGGACTGAGGAGGGGGCTCTGGAAAGGAAGGGAGGTGAGACCCTGAGCACGAGGCCTCCATCCTGACACTCTGAAGTCCTCCAGAGGGGATCCTGATCCCCTTGAGAAGAGGCTCTGTGCCCACATCCCCCTCCTTACCCCATCTCAGGACTCGGGGCTCCAGGAGCCCCTCATGTTGCACATGGCACATGTATCTCTGCTCCTCTCCAGAAGGCACCACCACAGCCACCCGCTTCTGGAAGTTTCCGTCTCCCCCAGGCCTGGTCTCCACCATCTCCATTTCCTAGGTCAGGTCCTCCCCATTTCGCTGCCAGGTCAGGGTGATCTCCGCAGGGTAGAAGCCCAGGGCCCAGCACCTCAGGGTGACCTCATGCTCAGAGGAGGGGCTGAGGGTCATGTGTGTCTTTGGGGGATCTGAGAGGGAACGAATCAGAAATTTCACACTTAGGGTTTCCTCCATGGCACTGAAGCAGCCTCATGTGACCATCCTCAGAATGGACGGGACAACTGGTTTAGGAGGAGGAAGCACGAAACCCAGATTCAGCCCAGTCTCAGAAATCTGGGAAATCGGGTGTGAGCCTGTGCATAGCAGTGCCATGGACAGCTGGACAACCAATGAAGTTCTCAGCTATTACAAAGACTCGGAGTCTAAATGAATTTGCAGTGGGGGAGGCTGGGGAGAGCGCCATTGAGAGCAACTCTGCCTCTCACTGTCCCAGCCCAAGCTTTTATTAAAGATAAGCACAAAGGGGCAAGAAAATAACATGTAATTGTGGTCATGCTTATACAAGTTAATAAGCTACTACTGAAACAAGTTAGTAGGGAACCTGCACACAAGCCATTATGTCCTAGGAGAACAGGAGTCAATTTTGGGAGGAAGTTCTGTTTGCAGAACTTCTAAAGTCCTGGAACTCCCTATGTAGAGCAACCAGGTATAAACAAAGATCTGGCTCTCTTTAGGGTGATCGCGTGCCAACATAGCAGGATGTAGGTCTACAAGGAGGGGAACAGAGACTTCTGCTCCTGACCTGGATGGAGGGTGAATCACACAAGAGCAGGAGTCAGATCTCCAAAAATTACCTCGGGTCTAAAACAAGACCTTGAAAGAGAAACTCATGGTTCCCAAGATGGCTGCCGGGTCAAAAGGATCCAGTGAAGATATTTCAGGAATGGCCTCCCCTCTATCAGGAGAGACTGGATTCCTTAACTGTCCAGAAGAGTAGTGTCTTCTGGGAGAGTCTCTCTCTAGCACACAATAGGAATCCCAGGGGAACTCCTCCCTCTCTGAGCAGAAAGCAGGTGCTGTTCTGACCATTATTCCATTCCCCCGCCCCCCCCCCGCCTCCCCGGGGTGCCAAGATGAGAGAGGTCCAGGCCTTGTGGCCCCTCTCACCTGTGCGCTGCAGCACCTCCTTCCCCAACTCCAGGAGTCTGCGGAGCCACATCAGGCACCTGCTCTGCAGCCTGTTCCTGACGCGCTCGGCCCTCACCGAGGCCTCCCACTGGCGCTGGGTGATCTGAGCCGCCGAGTCCGCGGGGGTCCAGGAGCGCAGGTCCTCGGTCAGGGCGATGTAATCGGCGCCGTCATAGATGTAAGGTCATACCTGCGGAGGAGGCTCCCATTGGGCCCGGCTTCGCAGCCACACATCCTCTGGAGCGTGTGAGACCCTGAGCCCCGCCCTACAGTCAGCCCAGGAGTCACCCCACCAGACCCTGACCCCTGACCTCCTGTCTGGAATAAACCTAAATGGAAAATGAAACTGCAGGAAAGAAAGTCCCGGGGGCTCCTCCCAGGTGGAGAGCCCGGGTGGATCCACCAGCCTTGAGGTGTCCCTAGTTGCCTTAGACTGGAGGAGATCCCGGCCTGTTGGTGGGGGTGGGGGGGTGGGAGTCCTGACCTGGCCCCGGGACTGGGAGGCTCACCGTCCTCGCTCTGGTTGTAGTGGCCGCGCAGGTCCCTCAGGGGCGCTTTGAACCACTGTGCGCTGTTCCTTTGGATCCGGGTCTCCTGGTCATGATCCTCCTGCCCCACCTGCTCCGCCCAGGGCGCCCGCGGCTCCACACACTGACAGGGAGAGTCACTGTCGAACCGCCAGACCCGTGTGTCGTCCACGTAGCCCGCAGCAATGAAGCGGGGCTCCCAGAGTCCGGGCTGGGACATCGTGGTGTAGAAAAACCTCAAGGAGTGCGAGCCTGGGGATGGGTAGGGGAAGACCCCAGCTGAAAAGGGGCGGTGGGAAGAGAAAGGCCTAGATTTAGCAGGGCAAGAGGACTCAGGGGAGGCTGGGAGGGACAGAAAGGGTCAGTGCAGGGTGGGGCCAGGGGGAGACAAAGGTTGTGGGAGGAGATGCACCTTTCCCAGGGTCCTGCATCCCCCAGTAAGCCCCCTCCCTCCTTCCTCCTGGAGCATCTGTTTCCCCCTGACCCCGCACTCAGCTGCCCAGGTCTCAGTCAGGGCCAGGGCCCCAGAGAGCAGCAGCAGGAAGGTTGGGAGCCTCATAGCCCCACCTGGGGTCAGGGGAGAATCTGAGTCCAGGCCCTTTGTCTAAGGCCACAGTGTTCCAGAAGGTTTCTCTGAAAACACTCCCGGCAATTGTGGAGTAAGAAGTAGGTAAAAGTCAAACACTCTGAGACCAGAAATGATACTGGAACATTGTAGAGAAAGGGGAAGTTTGGGGATTGGGGGCTGGGGCAAGATTAGTCAGAGGAATGAAGAGAAAGACCAGGTGGTACAAGTTGTTGAGAGATGAGCTTCTTAGTCTTGAACTTGTACTGAGGATTTGGGGGACATGGAAGAAGACACTTGAAAGAGACAGAGACTTGGGTGCGAGGCCCCCGGGAAGCTGGCAGCCTGTATTTGGATTTTCATTTTCCTCTTTGTCTTCCAGACATGCCAGACATGTCTTCCAGACATTCTTCCTTTGTGCCCCTCTCCTGTGGGTCCTCACCAGAAGCTTCTGTAGATTTGTGGTGACATCTGGGCCTCAGTGGCCCTGCCTTGAACCAACCCTGTTTGGCTGGGCATTTACCCACCAGGGCAGGGGTAACTGTATTGCATTAAAGTTCCTTTCCATTGAAGGTTTTATGCACTAGAGTATGTTTTATTTTGATGCCAGGGATGGCAGAACCCATTTAGAGCAGGCAGGTTTGTGGATCCCAGGGTGCCCCTCATTCTGCCTGATAACAATATTGAGGGAAGGGTGGGGTATCCTCCTAGATAACCTTCCTCATCCCAGAACCCCACCAGGGGATCTCGCACTTTGACATGCCCCCTCCTCTCCTGCATCAAAAGCTTTGTCCCACTGTCTCCTTGAGTCCAGGCCCAAGGACTGAGTCAGTGATTCTCAAACATTTTCTTTCCCAATCTCTGTACAGTCTGACAAATTAGCGAGGACCACGGTATAATTTTGTTTATGATGTTACAGTTATCAATATTTACCACACTAAGAATAAAACCATTTTTAATGATGTTACTATTTCATTTAAAATGATACTAATAAGCTAGCCAATGCATTTAACAGAAAGTGTTTTTTAGAAAAATAACTATTTCTGAAAATATTCAGGGCAATGAGAAGAGTACATCTTTTACATTTTATATTTTTGCAAGTGTCATTCTTGTCTGTCTCATTAGAAGACAGACAAATTTTTATATTTTCTTCGACATTTAATCTGTGGTTTTGGTTGAAGTCTATGAAAAAAATATATACTGCCTCACACAGGAGTAGTATTTTCAGATAATTGTGAAGTTTCTCCATGGTTGTTTGTGAAGTGAGACCTGAAGTATTATTATTGAATATTTCTTATTCTGTTACATTTCCATAGACCTCTCTTGCATATTGGTTGGATCTTGTGTTAAGGTGTGATTTTTTTTTTCAGTAATGCATTGTCCCACTAAGTTTCATAGATCTTCAGTGTTAATTATATTGGAATAAAATGATCAAATCAATATTAATTAATTAATTAATCTATTTATGTATTCAATATGTATATATTACATCGTTCTTCTTTTTTGTGCACTGCATTCTTTCTCCTTTCAGGTGTTGTCCCCGTAAAATTCCCATCCCCAATTTACCTGGGCACCATCACCAGAGTCCCTTGTGTTCTTCCCTCCCCTGTTTTGATCCCTCTCCTTCCCCACCCCCCACAGAGTGTACTTGGTTAGTAGTTACCTGTTGATTTTTTTTAATTTATTGTAGTTATTTTTTTTCCTGATTCCTTATTATCAAAGAAACATCCATTTTATTTTTAGCCACAATCCCAAAAGAAAAATTAGTGTGGAAGTTGTCAAGTTAGTGACGGGACTCAATTTTCCATAATTCTGGTTTTCTCTCAGTGCTTATATTTTGTCAAGGCAAAATTACTGTCAGTTGTCAATTGTCTTCATTTCCAAATTCCTTAAGAAAATAAACAGACCTTTTCAGGAACAATCTGCCAATTAATGAAATCTAAATAACTATAGATTTTGTGATTCATCCCATCATGTGAAGATAGTGTTGCCTGCAAATAAAAAAGTCTAATTCATCTTATACAAATATTTTCCTCAGGACACAGTACGTGGGAATGTAGCAGAAGTACTTTGTGTGCGCTTCCAGGTCATCACAGCAGATATTTTAGAATGTGGACTGAGTATGATATTAATGAAGAATATTTTTAATGCTTCAACCTATGTATTTTGACATCAGACTGCCTTGGATTTTTGTTTCTGCAGATGTGTGCTTGTGAAGAATTACTACTACTACAGTTGCTGCTATAATCTCTATTCTTACTAGTTTTACCACAGCAAATGTCAAAATAGTGAAAAGACAAATGGTGTCTAATGATGTTATCAAAATGCTTTGACCTCATGATCCCATGACAGGTTCTCCTGGGGTGACCTCAAGGGTTCCACAGACCACACTTCGAGAAATGTTGTTGCTGTTGTTGTTGTTTCTGTGAACCAGGGAGCATCTCCCAAGTGTTCTCTGCCTCTTTCTCCCCTTCATTTCCCAGAATCCCTCTCCCTGGCTGGCTCCCTGCCTCCCAAAGCTGCTCCCCTGAAGACATAATGAAGAGTAGAGAGTGGACCCTGAGATGTGGAGCTTGCACTGTCATGAGAGATGGACACTTAGTAAAGGTGACAAAGACACGTGTCAACCCTGCCTGAGCCACGTGCTGGGAGGAAGGAGTGTGTCTATTGTGAAAGCAGAGAAGCAGGAGCCCTGACAGGTTCCCTTCTACTATTAACAATAATAGCAAAAGATGTAGAATATATGGACAGATATAGATATATATGTAAACCAATTGAGCATAAGGGAAAAAAAGACTTCATAAGTGTATATACTCACAGAATAAGAGAGAACTCTTGAAAATTAGAGATTTGATCATAGAAATGAATAATTCAGCAGATGAACTGGAATATTAAAGTCTCACGCCCACTGAGTAATACAAACGTAAGAGAAATGATGAGCAGAGAGAAGACCTGCAAGGATATGAGTCGCTCAATCTGGTTTCCAATAAGTCAATAATGCAAATGTCTAAAAGAGCGGTGAGTGGAAATGATGAAAAAAATTCAAGAAAATTTCTGAGCATTCGCAGATAAAATGTGGGTGTTGAGTGCCCTACCCGGTCCCCCCTACAGAGGACGAGCAGCCCCACACTAGGACCCGCCACCAGGAACTTTCAGAAAGAGACTGGAGAAGGACAGACCTGCAAGAGACAACACAGGCCTGGGGGCCAGAAGACTCCGGAGCCAGGCCTGCCCAGGCCTGAGGGGAATCCAGCCCAGACTCCATGTCAAGTCCAGGTGTGGGGAGGCGCTGGGGGCACAGAAATGCACTTCAGCTGCTCGTGGTCTCAGGTGTTACTTTCCACGTCCCTCCTCTAGTGGGCAAAGGGGGAGACAAAAGTGATAGACACAGAGAACAGGACACAGGAAAATCAACAACAGGGGACAGGGACAGGAGAGAGGCCAAGGGTGAGGTGAGGGGGTCCAGGCCTTCAGTCTTGCCCAGGTGAGCAGGCCCCAGGCCCGGGGTGGCAGGACCGAGACTGGGACAGGGGTCTGCACAGGGTGAAGCGGGCAGAAGAGCTGGTGTGTGTGATATGTCCGTGGAGATTCTGACCCTGGGGGTGGGTTTGGAGGTTATTAAGATTGAGTAAAACAGGAACTAAGTTAATGAGGCAAGAAGATAATTATAACTCCAGAGAAGAAAAGTATTCTGGTCTCACTGCTCAGCTGTGACGGGCTCTCTCGTGGTCATAACGATGCAAACCCTGGGTCCCAGGTGTGTCTCAACAGCCCGCGGGAAGGGCCACAGGGGGCAATGCCCGTGCTGTGTATTCCAAGGGGCCACCTTTGAGGCTTCCTTGCCACTCAGATCCTGGTCTGAAGGCCCAGGCCAGAGGCCTGGGTAGTGTGGCCGGGGACTTCTTAAGGTCCTAGTTGAAAAGTTCAGTGTAAAGTAGGGCAAGGGGCCCCAGGAAGGCTTTGGGGAGACAGTGACTGGTCACCCTGGGGAGGAAGCTGCAGCTGCTCACCCAAAAGAGGAAACACAAAAGAGGAGGAACAAAGAGGGCAACCAAGGTTTCCACAGTTTCTACTCCAATTTTGTCGATCACCGTCTCAGTGGTTGCTTTGTTGCTAGTTTTTACCCCAAATTTCCAAAGGTCTGTCCAGCCACAAAGTCCGACCCTCAATATCTCAACCCAGTAAGAGTTTTGCATTTGACAGCCTGAGCTTTGCGAGGAATAGGGAATTCATCAGTGAGAGGTGGAGATGCACAGATTTCACCAGGACCAGTCTGTCTCTTTCAAGGCAAAAATACCTCTAGGTTGGGGTTGATAAAGGGTGGCCCTTTATCCGAATGGTAAGGAAGTGAGGGATGAAATGACACAGAAGCAAGGAGTGCAGTTTTTATTTTTGTTCTCTCTTTTATACTTTCTGTACGCCCTGTTCTATCTAGCAAGAAGCAGCTCTGAGGCCGTGACTTACTCAGAAGGGCATCTATCAGCACTTTTTTTTTTAAAGATTTATTTATTTATGCATACAAGCTGGGGTACAAGCCAGAGGCATGGGGCAGCAAGAGGGTTCACCAGAGACAGAGTGGGGAGCAGAACAGGCAGATCAACAGAAATACACTGCTGAGGGGAGCAGCGGGGGAGGCTGCTGCTCCATGTGGGAATCTCCCCCCCCCCACCTCACTGCGTTGAACTTGCATCTCCGCCTTTGAAGTTCCACAGCGCAGCACTTAACTGCTGCGCCACCAGGGAGGCAATCTAGTAGTTTTCTTGATTGTCCCATACCCACCCACAGTTTTGTGGTCAGCAAGGAATTTGACAGAGTCCTATTCAGATTTGGTTTCAAGCCTTCTGCTTCTCTGTCAGGTTTATATTTCCCCTGAAATGTCCAGCCCTTCTGCTCTGCCCCTGACACAAGGGGCTGCAGTGTCTGCAGGAGTGGAGAGCACCTCGGTTAAGAAGGCTGCGCACTGCAGTTCCTGCTCGTTATGGCAGCTCTTCAAAGTAAATGTTCTTCCCATATTTCTGCTGCCTTGGTTTATTTTTTTGATTAAGTCAAATATTAATTTATGTACTTTTGTTGAATTGTTGTAATTATCTTCTGCTTGACGACTTGCTCAAACTCTATTATGCACCTTAAGATATAAATTTTATTTTTCAATTTATTTTCATACATTGTTGCTTATTGTTGTACAGTAATGGGTTTCTTACCTCAAGTGTAGTCCTCGTAGCTCTCCCACTGCCATAGCACCTGTGCTCTTCCCTCCCCTGTTTTGAACCCTCTCCCTCCCCTCCCTGCTGTGTGCCTCAGATTTGTGGTCAGCTTGCAACTTTGTTTTTTTCTTGATATTTTGTTTAGTTTCTCTATGTTCCGCATATAAGTGAAACCATTCAATATTTATCTTTTTCCTTTTGACTAATTTTGGTTGGCATAATCCCATCCACCCCATCCCAATCCAGCTCCATCCATTTTGCCCCAAATGGCATGAGTTTGTTTTTTTTTCACCACTGAGTATTATTCCATTGTGTATATACACCACACCTTTTGATCCATTCATCTGCTTGGGGCATTTGGATTGTTTCCATATCTTGGCTATTGTAAATAGTGGTGCGATAAACATAGGAGTGCACATGTCCTTTCAAATTAGTGTACCCTAGGAATTAGGGTAAATTCCTAAGGGTGGAATTGTGGGATTATATGGTAGATCCATTTTAGTGTTTTGTGGAATCTCCACACAGCTTTCCATAGCAGCTGCACCAGTTTACATTCCCACACTTGCTCAACCTCTCCTTCCTGCCATCAGCTGTCCCCCTGACAGAGAATTTGGGGGAGAAGGTCACAGCCCCTGATTTGATCTCATGGGACTAATGTGCATCCAGGCCCCAGATCCCGGCTCAGGTTCTCAGACTGACAGGAGATTAGACCAGAGTCTGGGAAGCGCAGAACCTCCCCAGAGAACCCCTGACTGGGCGCAGCCACCACGACAAGGAGGACGGTCCCTCTGGCCCACTGCAGTGTGGAGGCAGCACTCACAGGCTGAGGATGCTCCTGTGTTATCTGATGAAGTCAGTTATATTTGAATGGAGATCTTAGAAGTGGTTCACTAAAATCTGAAATATCTTTGTATTTGTCCTAATTCTCCCCAAATCTATGCTAGGTCAACACTTTCTCCCTTTCCCAGTTTTTTGTCTGATTGCACAGCATCATTACAGCAACAACAAAAATAAAAGAACTTTCACAGTAAAAAATCTTGCCTCCCATCACAGTAACAAATACAGTAGTAAGACTTATCTCCCTGTGTTCCCCTCCAGTGTGGCCGTGACTGCAAGGAGACCCATCCTGACACTACAGTGGGGAGGAGCGTGGGGGAACCAGCCTGGGGTTGACCTGAGATCCTCTCTCTGCTGCACATGGAGGGGTGCCCTGGGGAGATGGGAGAGCCCCAGAAAGAGGAAGAAATAATTTCACCCACTCTAATGTTGCAGCTTCCAGGAGCCGAGGCAGACCCTGCTCCATCACTCCCCTCCCTCCCTGGCCTTAGACAAAGGCTCAGCTCAGTGACTGTGTGACCTGTGCTCATCCTGACCCCGGGCCAGGCCAGCACGCTCCTCCCTCCCCAGCCCCTGGGACTCCCCCAGCTCTGCTCTAGACAGAACCTCTGTGGCTGAAGCCCACAAAGGAAGTGATCCCCTGGGAAACAGAGAGGGTGCCAGGTTGTAGCTCCCTGACGCAAAGGCTTGTGGGTTTTCTACAAAGACCCCAGAGGAGAAGAGCTTGAAGTGAACACTGGGGACTGGGCGAGGGCGCTGTCAGTGAGGTGCCCAGTTCGGGTCATCACCTTCCCTTCTAGGCTCTAAAAGCAGCAAAGCTGGGAACAGGTAAAGAAACCGCAATTGCTTCTCAGTATGGACTTCTGCCAGGGACTGGCACAAGGGAATACGGAAAGAGACACTTGAAACAGATGTGGATTATTTTTCTTTTGCTCGACATTGTTGCTTTTTCCCCTGGTTATTATATTATTTCTACTGAGGCAATGTTGGTTCACACACTGTCTGTGTCAGAGGCACAGGGCCACAGCTCTTCAGATGTTTCTTACCACATCGCATCCACCCTAAGGGCCCCATAGTCCTCACCATAGTCTATTGGTTTCCTACATCGATCCTACTCCCCCCCGCCCCTGCCCCCAAAAGCCTCAATTCTGCAGTCAAATTTTTAGAGTTTTTTTGGTTCATCTGTCTGTCCTTGCTTTGTATCTTTATATTCCACTAATGAGTGAAATAATTCAGTATTTGACATTCTCCTTCCAATTTATTTAATTTAGCATAACCACCTCCACATCTATCAACATTGTTGTGAATTCACCCTTTTCACAGCTGAGTAGTATTCCATTGTGTCTGTCTACCACCTCTTCTTAACCTACTCATCTGTTGTTGGGTACTTAGGTTGTTTCCATAGCTTAGTTATTGTACACAGTGCTGCAGTGAACATAGGAGACACATATCCTTTGGAATTAGGGTTTTTAAACTTCCTGGAATGGGAGCCTTCAAGGAATGGGATGCTTGACCATGTGGAAGGTGAATTTTGATTATTTTGAGAAACTTTCATTTTGTTTTGTGTAGGGGCAGGACTGTAACGGTGTGATATCCATAGAAAAGGGAGTTTCTGTTACCTTGCAGGGTGAGGAGAACCCCAGAACCCCCAAACCTGCCCATGTTCATGGGTTCTGCCATCCGCTGCATCAAAACAAAACATGCTCTAGTGCATAAGACCTTTAATGGAAAGGAACTTTAATACAATTACCGTGCAAGAAAGAGAATGAAGGGAAAGAATAGAGAATATGGTTTCCAAATCAAGCATCCAAAGTTACCCATCCCCTCGTGGGTAACCCCAGCCAAACAGTTTGGCCCAAAATAGGGACACTGAGGCCCAAAAGCCTGTCACAAGTCTAAGGCAACTTCTGGTGGGGACCCCTAGGAAAGAAAGGGGCAGAGAGAGCCTGACAAGTCTGAAAGGAAAAGGGCAAAATCAAATCAAGATAAAGGCTGCCATTGTAACCTCCCCACAGGTCCCTCATCCACATCTGTTTCAAGTGTCTCTTTCCATGTCCCCCCAGTCCCTGGCACAAGTCCAAGGCTGAGAAGCAATTGCAGCTTCTTCACCTGTTCCCAGCTTTGCTGCTGTCCAAGCCTGGAAGGGAAGGTGACAACCCGGAACTGGGCGCCTCACTGAGCTCTGGGAGCTGCGGGCAGTTTGTCAGGCTGTTTGGCTGGTGCTGTGCTGGAGCATCCAGCAGCTCCATCTCCTTTGTGTCTTCTTCTGTCTCGGCGAGTTGGATCCCGGCCTGTGGTCGGGCTGCCACAGGCTCCAGGCCCTCAGTGGAGGGAAGATGCAATTTGGGAGCAAGGCCATTTTTTTTCCAGGACAGCTGTTGGACGTCTTCAGTGGCAGGTGGATGCCATCTTAGACACCTTTTGTTTAGGACTTCAAAACACAGGACATTGCTTGGGGTGAGATAAACAGCCCCTGTGGCTTCAGTGATTCTTTGCTTTGCCTGTTTGTTAAATAAATTCCGCTATTGTTGTTCTCTGAATGTGAATGGGTTTGCATTTGTGCCTGAGGGTGAAGAACTCAGTGACCTGTGAAGTGTTTGGGCAGTGTCTTTGGTCACTTTTAGTGCTCCCTATTGCTGAGTGTCATTCTTGAGGGTCTCAGGAACCCCTCATTCTGTCCACTAATAGGCCCAGATGCCATTCCCGCTCACAATGTACCAGAGTTCCTTTTCCTCCTCACCCTGCAATGAGTCATTGTCACAGGTATGAGGTGGTATCTCATTGTTGTTTTAATTGGCATTTTCCTGACAGTACATGATGATAAACATTTATCCACGTACGTATTGGCCATCTGTGTGTCTTCTTAGGAAGGTGCCTATTTAGCTCTTGTTTTGATTGGGTTGTTTTCTTGTTTTGGAGTTCTTTGTAGATGTTGAATATTAACCCTTTGTTGGAGACATGATGTGCAAATATTTTCTCCAACTTTATACTGTCTTTACATTTTATTGATAATTTCCTTCACTGCGTAGAAGCTTTTTAGTCTGATGTGATTCCATTGGTGATTTTTTTTTTAATTTTTGCTGTCATTTCCTTGGAGCACAGAAGACATTATGGGCAGTGAAAATACTCTGCATAACATTATAATGATACAGGATACAGGTCATTAGACATCTGTCCCAAACCCACAGAATGGACAACACCAGAGTGAGCCCTGAGGGAAACCACAGACTCTGAGAGGGGATGACGTGCGGGGTCATCACTGTGACAAACGCGCCACTCTGGTGTCAACACGTGATTTGGACGAGACCTGTGAAGAGTTTTATACATTGAGGAATTTAGTATAATTTATTTTTGAAAACATTATTTCTTGTGCCTACAAGAGCATTTAAAGAACACTCAAGGATACACACAGATAAGTCATTCTCACCATCCCCAACACCCCAGTCAGCCAGTATCTGCTCAAAGCCAGTTCATAATTTGTCATTTCCCTTCTCAAAAAACTATATCCACGCTCTTGCTTGTTTTCCTATCAGTACAGGAGTTCAGGACACAAATTGGAGAAAACATTGCAAGTCATGAATCTGATAAAGGACCATATCTAGAATTTACAAAATAGCCCTCAAAATTCAATATCAGAAAGAAATAACCCAATTTAAAAAAGACATAAACAATGTAGTAAATCAGTGGTACCTCAGTGAAAATGTGGACAAAAATAGACACTTCAGCAAGAAGAGACACAGATGACAAGTAAGAATTTGAGTAGATGCTCAGTGTCACAGGTCACTGGGGAAAGACAGGAGCAACAGTGACATGCATCACACCTAGTAGGGGCCAGAAACGCAAACACCGCACAATCCCAGGTGCTGCCCAGGATGTGGCCAACAGGAGCCCTCACCACTGCCGGCGGGAATGCGGGATGGCGTGGCCATTGTGAAGGATATTTGACAATTTCTTTGAAAGATCTGACCATACGACCCAGTGATCACTGCCCCAGCTAGTTACCCTACTAATTTGAAAACTTATATTTGTATAAAAACCTGCATACATGAAAATGTTTACAGCAGAATACATGCTAATTGTGAGCTGCCCATAGTGATTTCTTCTGAAAGACAATGGCAACTAAAGAAATAAAACAAAAAGCTTTGCAGGAAGAAATCTGGGAAACTGCCTTAGCCTGGTGTTGAAGGTTAACGCCATCGTAATCGGTCAGGTGGACACGATTGAGTGTTGATTGACGTGCTGAGTGGACAACCGCCCTGCGCCTCTGTGGTCTGCTTTCCCAAATCCACAGTCCACTCAATGAAGAAAAAAAAACCACTAAATTAAGTGAGAATATTCCTGAGCAGTACTCTTTCATGGAAGCTAAGAGAAGAAAATTTAGGATGGAGGTGTCACAAGACCAGAAAATGGAGGTGGGGGTAGAAATGACTAACATAGTTATTCAACTGGCTATAGAAATGAAAAATGCTTAGGGTCAGCTGCTATAGGGAGAACCAGCTGCTCGAGAAAGTACCCAGAGGCTCAGACCAGAGGTGGGATAATGGGAGATCATTGAAGAGAATCACTTGTCCTTACAAATGACCCTGGTCCCACCATAGAAGTAATTAATTTAACAACAGATAACAATTCCACTAAGGAATGAGCCCCTCCAAAGGGAAGTACACTAAATCAGTGCAATTTCTGCCCTGGGAAGACACAACTCGGCTCCCAAGGCTGCCCTCTGGGGACCTGCAGTCTTCTCCTAACACGCCTGCCCTCTTCAGGGGCAGCTCTCCTGCCTGCTTATGTCTGCACAAGTGTCTACTTCTTTCCCTTTTTTTTTTCTTTTGTATAATAAACCTGCCCTTTGGCAGAGACTAAAAAGTCTCGTTTTGTGGGGAAATTCACTGTGTGTGAAAAGGGGACTCTGATGAAACTTTTCTCAGAGGTGACCCAAGAGCACCCATCTGTGAACCCAACACCTCTCCAAACATCACTCCTCACCAATGTCAATGTTATGAAAACAAGGAAAGTCTCAGAAACTGTCAGCCAGAGGCACCTCAAGGAGACCCGGCTGCAAGTGAATGAGGCAAACTGGGTGGGATTATGGAACATGGTGTGGGATAAACAAGCTCTCTACTACTTTTGCAACTTTTCTGTAAATCTAACAGCATTCTGGGCCTCCCTGGTGGCGCAGCGGTTGAGCACTGCGCTGTGGAGCTGTTGGCAGCGGCGAAGCGAGTTCGACGCCCGGCCGGGGAGATTCCCACATGGTGCTGCAGACCTCTCCTGCCTCGCCCGCTGCTCCCCTCAGCAATGTACCTCTGATCTGCCTGTTCTGCTCCCCACTCTGTCTCTGGTGAACCCTCTCGCCGCCCCACGCCTCTGGCCTGTACCCCAGCTTGTATGTATAAATTTAAAAAAAAAATCTTTAAAAAAAAATCTAACAGCATTCTTTAAATGTTATTTTTTAAAATGCCCTCAATACTTAATAGGTTGCCTAAGGAAAAAATGATCTACTTTCCAGTTTTCCCAGGTTTTGTTATCCAGAGACTAGAGAGATGGGCACTGGGGAAAAAGATGGAAACTTCACACACAGTCCAGAATCTTCTCTGAGCCCTGCTTCTCTGACTCCTCACAGAGCATCTTGCCCCAGGCTGAGCCCTCCAGGACAACCAACTCTGCCCACCTCAGACCCCACCCAATGCTGGAGGCTCAACCAGGATCCAGAACAGCGCGCAGCGCCCCTGTGTGGCCATATGGCACAAAAGACCTGAGCTGCCCTTTCTCCTGCTCACCCAGGTGCTCCCCAGGACTCCCCGGGCCCCCAGCAGCAGGAGGAGGATCTGCACACGAGGGGACGCCCAAGTCCTGTGTCAGGTTAAGTATCATATTTTCTCTCCACATGGTGACTTTGGACTTAAGGACATAATCAGGTGTCTGGGACACAACGGCTGGTTCCAGGGTTCTGGACAAATCCCCAAATATATAGGTTGCCTCAGTCGATTGGATGGAAACTTGGACTCCAGAGTCCCTGTAATTTGTTTCTGTTTCTGCTTCCAAGGATGAAAGCACCTGCTCCCGGGAATCACCCTTCATCTCCATCCTTCGGATGAGGGAAAGGGCCTAGGAGAGCCCCCAGGGCGCTGGCTAGGATGATGGGGAGGCTCCTGGGAGAGCAGGAGGGGAATGGGGATGGAAATGGGGACTTTAGCAGGTGGAGATAGAAAGGGGTGAAGAGGGGAGTCAGAGAGGCCCAGGCAGGGAAGGGTCAGCAGGGGGGACACTGTGAGGGGGAAGGTCTGTGTGGATGACCCGGGGCTCTGGCTGGGGCTGGGAGAGTCTCTTTCCCCTGGTGGATTGCAGAGGGGTTGGCGCTGACTGAGCAGGAAACTACTTTCCTTTGGGGCCTTTCCTGTCCTTGCAGGGCTGGTGTAACTCAAACACGGACACCACATGCTGATGAAGGAGAGGAGGTTCAACAGGGTGGTCCCCAGGGAAAGGGGAGGTTCCAGGTTCCCTGCCCCACAAAGGGAGGGTGGAGCTGAGCAGGGAGGAAAAGCTGGAGAAGAGACTGGGGAGGACGGAAGCAGGATGGAGAGAGCCAGGAGACCTGGAGGAGGCTCACGAAGCAGAGACATGTGAAGAAGCTGCACTTGCTTCTTGGTCGTGGACTGGTTGAAACAGATGTGGGTGAGAGACCCGTGGGGAGGTTAACGATGGCAGCTGCTACTTTGATTTTCTCTTTTCCTTTCAGACTTGTCCGAAAAGAGGACCCTTTCTATGGGTCCCTGCCAGAACTTACTTTAGACTGTGACAGGCCTTCGGACCCTGCTTTGGGCCAACTCTGTTTGGCTGAAGATTTACCCACGAGGGGATGGGTAACTCTGGGTGCTGGATTTGGAAACTTTATTCTTTGCCCTTTTTTAAGTCGCACACTAATTGGATTAAAGTTCCTTTCCATTACTGGTCTTACAGGTTTTATCTTGATGTTGCTGATGGCAGAGAGGTGGGGGAGACAGATGGTTAAGGGGAGGACCCCTCATGATCCAGAACATTCTCCCTCAGTTCCCCAATGCTGGGGTGGCAGGGAGATTCAGGGAGCCAAGAGGAGGGCAGAGCAAGGACTGTGCTGCCCTGGAGGACCAGCCTGGGGGGCTGATTCTGGGGATCCGGGCCCCCCTCCCTGCAGGCGGGTCAGAGTCAGCCCTGCTCACAGCCCCAGGCTGCTGGACAGCCCCGCTGTGCCTGGACCCTGCAGACACCGCGCTAGAGATGGTGTGAAGAAAAAGAAATGAACAACAATGTTAAATGGAATTCTAAAAACAGTAAAAATTATCTTTTTAAATCACCTTTATTTTGAAGGAAACTTTCAGGGGATGTAGAATTATTGCTTGATACCTTATTACTTTTTTAAGATTTATTTTTATTTATTTATACATATAAGAGCTGGGGAAGAGGCCATTGGTGTGGAGGGTGGGGGGGGTGTTGGGAGGATTCACCAGAGACAGAGTGGGGAACAAACAGGCAGATTGACTGAAATACACTGCTGAGGGGAGTAGCGGGTAAGCCAGGAGGGGTTTGCTGCACCATGTAGGTCAGCTCCGTGGCTGAAGATGGAACTCATGCTCAGTAGCTGCCCATAGGTTCATAGTGCTGAGACTTAACCCCTTGTGCCACCAGGGAAACCCTGACACCTTATTTCTATCAGTATCTTGACTATGTCACTCCAGCTGCTTCTGGCCGCCACTGTTTCTTATGAGAAAAGAGCCCCTAATCACTTTATTGCCTTAATTTTTTAGTGGTTTGTACCAAACACTTCATACTCTGCACCTAAAACAAAGATCCGGCATCTCGCACATTCTCTGAGGGGGCAGCAGGAGGGGCCTCACTCGGGGGCTCCACTCCGGGTCCCATGAGGCCGCGATGGGGACGGGATGTTGCCGGATCTGAGCGGCCGTGGTCAGCGTGGAAGGACCCGCCTTAGAGCTCGTTCTTGTGGCTCCTGGAGAAAAACCGTCAGTTCCTTGTCCTGTGGGCGCCCCCTTAGCTGAGTGCCCACAGTGTGCAGGAGTCACCCCAGAGAGGGACCAGGAGGGGAGCCCAGGCGGGAAGTCTCGTCCCCTGTAAGCCCGACTGTGTGCCATGGCGAGTCCCTTCTGCTTTATTCTCTCCATGAGGAGGAGCCGGCAGGTCCAGACACACTCACGAAGGGGAGCTTCCCGTCTTGTGTGTCAGAGAATTTGTGGAAAATCTAAAACCATCACAGTCCACCTTCTGGACACTAATTATTCTTGTTCCTTCCACAGACAAAATAAACTCCCTCCCACCCAAGGCCCCTTAAAGTCTCTCCCATCACAGAGTCAGCGTGACGTCAGCATCTCATCATGCGAGTCAGGACCACAGAGGAGGCGCCTTGACAGCAGTGAAGCCCTCTGGGCTCAGGCCTCGTGTGCCGGGAAGGGACAGTTTCCTGCCCCACAAGCCCTCGATGTGGATACAATAGAGAGACAGACACAGGAAAATTCGCAGAAACGTGCTTTTGTGTATTTTTAAATTAACTTTATTGAGTTGCAACTTACTGCTTGATAGGTATGGGAAAGGTATGTGCAGTAGTAGAGATATAAAGTCCAGGCAAAGCGGCAGTCAAAGGGCTAAAAAGCTCCCGGGTGAAGTTCAAGAGTATCAAGATGGAGGTCAGTGAAGTCACAAGCCAGGTCAAGCAAGGGAAACTTATAAAGGGCGGTGTTTAGCCCAGGCGGTCTGTGAGGGATATCAGTTATGCGGAAGGAGTTGTTCTCTCCCCCTTTATCAGACTGGGCTATCTGGTGTTCTGGTGAGGGTGGTGAGGGGGTGGGAGCCAGAGTGTCAGGAAGTTGTTTTTCTTTAAGATTCTCCCTGCTTAGGTGACTGAGAGGCCATCATGGCTTCCCTTCTGCCAACCCAGGCCCAGGCCTAAAGATCACTGTCAAGTCACTTGTTGAATATGTATAACCCAGCAACCTTTACGTAAGTACCGAAGAGCACAACCATCCCATGATCTAACTTGAGGACATCCCCATCACCACAATAGCCCTTGTTTCCTTGGGCCTGGGCCCATGGGCACTGCCCCCACCGTCCCTCCCAGCCCTGGGCAGACAGGAGCCCCCTTTCTACTCTGTGAAAGACCTGTGGCCCTATTTCTAAACACACTCCAGGTGACTTTGAGGGCACAGACCTGCGGTTGCGCATTTGGGGTCTATTTGCCCAACACATGCTGACGCCCACTCCATGCTCCACTGGGTGCTGGGGTCACAGAGATCCATGTGACCCCAGCCTGGAGGACCTGCAGCCTGGGGGCGTGTGAGGAGAGAAGGGCTGCAGTAGCCCAGCTCAGATGGGGCCAAGGAGAGGGCCGGGGTGGGGGGGTCCTTTCTCAGAAGGAAGGGGACATGGGAGCCGGGTCTTAAAAGCCAGCTGTGGGTGTGCAAACAGACGTGGCTCACAGGTGCTCACAGAAGGCCGCCTACGTGACATCAGCCGTTACTTTCCGTGTGTGACCTCAGAAATTACTCACCACCACTGTGAAGTGGGAACTGAGGTGACACCCCTCCCAAACTCCCCTTCAGAAACAAGGAAATGGAGACTGGGGGGTCATGGCAGTGCCCAGGTCTGAACTCCAGACACCTGGCTCATGTCTGTGCCCCCCAACACCATCCTGCACCTCCAAAGAGCCACTGCTCACCTGTGCTGCCCCAGCCTGGCCTGAACCCCTCCTCTCACCTGGAGACACACAGACTAGTCTCTCCTGCCACCCCCAGTCTGGACCCCTTTCCCCTGGGAGCTGAACCAGGTTCTGCTCTACTCACAGCCTGCCTGGGGCTCCCCATCCACACAGTCACCCCAGCCCCGCAGGGTGAGCCCTTCCCAGGCCTCTGACACCCACTTCTGTTTCCCTCCCTCTCCCTCTGCTCTGGCTGATCCTCACCCCACTGTCCAGCCCCAGCCCCCACAGGCTGTTCCCTCCATGGACCCTACCCCCTCCCCAGGGCTCTGCTCCCATCCCACCATCTACGCTGACCCCCTTGATGGACACAGCTGCCCCCCACACCCCCCCTTCCCTGCTGCCCAACTTGCCCCTGCCTGTCCCTCCTCCCAGCCCCTCTGCAGGTGGGGGTGAGGGGGTTTTCTTGTCTTTATTATTCACTGTCTCCTGCAAGGAAGCAGCTCTCTGAAGAGGGAATCTATTCTGTATGTATCCGAGCACATGGTTGATACCCAATAAATTGGTGAAATGAATTAAAGACTAACAAGTGTTTCTCATACACATAAAGTCAAAAGCAAAAAATAAGGGGAAAGATGTTTTCATACTTTTGACAGTTGCCTTTTTGAAATGCCACAAACCCCTCACTGAGCAACTGTCATCCCTCCCCCTCATGTTACAGCTCAGTGACTGCTCTTAACTGTGTTATCCATGATAGGTTGGGGAGCACCCCCATCTTTCTAGAGCCAGGGCCCCCCACACAGCCATCCTTCCTGAGGGAAGAGCTCCCAGAGCCCCTGCCCCCACCCACCCCAGGGAGACACAGGAACAGGCAGGGACACACTCCCCTTGGGGACCCCCGGGGGGCAGCTGGAGGAGGAGCAGCAGGGAGGGGGGAGGCAGAGCACAGAGCTGGGGCAGGAGCAGGCGCCATCTCCTCAGGGCTGGGGGGAGACAGGGCAGAGGCAGCCAGGCCCACACAGAGGGGCAGCGCAGCCAGGGGCTCTGGGCTGGGGGACGCGGGGTGGGGGAGGCCGAGATCAAGGCCCAGGGGCCCCCCACCAGCAGGGACAGGGCCCTTCCTGATGACTCCTTATGCCCTGAGACCAAGGAGGACAGACCTGGCTCCTCTCAGAGATTCTGGAAGCCTCTGTGCTGTTAGAGACCATGAGGTTTATTGGAGAAAAACATCCTCCCTTCCCTTCCCACCCATGGAACACACCCCAGACCCACTCTGCTCAGAGCACCAGGCTCTGCTCTCACCTGGAGACACACAGACTAGCCTCTCCTGCCACCATCAATCTGGACCCCTTTCCCCTGGGAGCTGAACCAGGTTCTGCTCTACTCACAGCCTGGCCATGGGGTTCCCAGCACCTGGGCCTGGGGTGAAAACTTCCCTCCCCTCCCCATCATCACACTCAGTGACTCCCCAGGACAGAGGCCCAGACCCAGGCCCCCTTGAAGGACAGGCCAGCGCCTGCTTGTGGTCCTGTCCCCTCAGTGTGAGCAGGTGTCCCTGAGAAGCATCAGGACATACATCATGGTCCCCAAGGAGTCAGGGTCCCCCCACAGGCCCCTGTCCTGCTCTGTCTGCTTGTTCAGGTCACCTGAAGGTCAGTTCCTGCCCAGTGCTGAGCTGCCAGGGATAAGGACAAGGTCCTCGCCCAAACACAGCAGGAGCCGGGTCAGATCCCCACTGAGGGCTTCTTCCTCATCCTAACTCTGTGTGGGATTATGCCTTGGGGTGAGGATTCCAATGGGACAGAGCACCAGGCAGAATGAGGGGCACCCTGGGACCCCAGGCCTGCATACTCTAAATGGCTTCTGCCATCTGCTGCCTAAAGACCAAGCGCACTCCCAGTGTGGAGCCTGTCAGCAGAGCAGGTGAGTGGAAAGGAAGACTGGGTAATAATTTCCCCTAAAACACCCAAATTTTCCCACCCCTTCCTGGGTAGATGACCCGCAAACTTCATGGGTGTTAGACTCAACCCTCCCCTCCTCAGCGATAAGGTCGCTGTGAAGAATCTCAGCAAAGATGTGTGACCTGGGAGAAGAAAGAAACTTAGGCCCCACTACCCAGACAGGCCGCTGCAGCCCAAATGCACCTGCAAGGAGCTGATAGGGACCACCAGCTCCAAATGGAGTTGCCTGAACCCTTGGAATTCTTTCACTCTGCATAAAAACCCGCCTCCCTATTTGTGGGGCAGGACTTCACAGACACCAGCCTGGGATCTGCAAACCTCGACTGGGAGTTGCTAATAAAGGCCTCTTTATCTTACATTCCTCTCTGCTTCCTTGCCTTTTCTATCCCTCAACCTTACCTTTGGTGCTGAAACCGGGCGGTGTGGTTCACACCCATCTGACCCCCTCCGGACCCTCTCCTCTCTCTGTGGACCACAGATCCACAACTACTATTGACAATTCTATTCTCTTGCAGTTTCCATCTCCTCCTCTTCCTCCTCTATGTTACCTGGAGCGAGACTAAAGACCTGCGACTGACTACAGGTTGAATTTTGGAGCCTCTTCCTCCCACCACTCTTCTGTCGCCTCCCTGGATCTGGTGTGGGTGAGTCCCCCTCATTTCTGTCTCCATATAGGTCACTGAATGGTCTTTTGGCTGGTCCGGCGCCTTTCTGTCTGTCTCAGTTGCTCTTTCAATAGTCCTCCCTGAGGCTTTTCTCTCGTTGGGTAAATCGTGGGCCCACATCGACTGCTGCCATTTTTCTTTGCCCCAGACCTGGAGATATGTCTCCTGTTCTCACGTCAGTGGTTTTAAAAGTCCTCCCCGAGGCATATCTGGGTGGAAGAATGAAGGTCGAGAAGTCCGGCTCTTCTCTCTCCTACTCACTGAAGACCTGGACCATTTAAGAGATCCATAAAGGGATGATTTAAGGAGCCCATTTATCATTTAAAAGTTCCACAATGAGGGGCCAGAACCCAAAAATTGACCAGACTGTTCCTTACATTCAGGCCTTCCTTTTGTTGTGCCCTGGCCCTTCCCTCCTCAAGGCCTGCCACACCTATCAGGTCCTTCTGGCTAGGGAACCAGCCCCTCCATCTGTCTCCTCCCCCAAGACTCAAATGTTCTAAAGAAAAAGCACCTAGTCCTTCTTTAAATAATGCCCGGTCCCAGTACAAAAATCTGGCCCATTAAATGCATCCTCAGTTGTAACACCCTTCTCCAACTAAATTTCTTTTGCCATAGCCAAGGCAAAGGGTAAAATGCTGGGGACTAAAGTGAGGGACCCACTACAGCTGGCTGGTGGGGGAACTGCCTCTGGTCTCAGCAAGCAGCTGCCTGGATTTTTTCTCCAGTACTGAGATCATTGGTATGTCTCTGCTGCCGTCCAGCTGTGGGAGAACTGGACTCTTCTTTTGTCCACCTTAAAATACTATTCTTGTTCATTCTATGGGTAAAAATTCTATTTCCCTAATCTTCAAGTCTAAACTGTTTAAGGTAAAAACTGCTGAGTTATTTTGGACTTGTTAGCAAGCTATACAAGGTGATTTTTGGTTGAATAAAAACTTCTAAATTGCTTATTGGACCTGTAAAAGTCTAGTTTCTTATTAAAACTAATTAATATGGTAACAACTCTAAAGTAAAAATGCAACCTTCCTTACTTTAAGCTAAATCCCAAACCTCAGATTTCTGATAAGAGTCTAAAAACAGGCAAACTGTAAAAAAAAAAAAGACCTTAATCTACCTCTCCTGTCCTCCCCATACATGGTACCTAAAAGAAAAGGTGTCATTTGTCTTAAAAATGTGCTTGATCTTAGTGAAACAGAGCAAAAGCAATGTAAAGTCAAAGAGTTACTCTTAGAGATACAAATAGACATGTTAGAGATACAAAGACATGTTTAACCTAAAGGAGTTACTAAAGAACTGAAATTTATTAAATTGTAGTTTCTCAGTGTCTTCACAAATATTGGTGAAATAGCTAGCTCTTAAAATAAATACACATGGACAAAATTTTTCAAAGATTAAGAGATCTCTGTGACTGTACTTGCCCTTTTACCTCCAGAGGTTTAATAAACTAATTATAAATGGTGTCTCTACAAAAGCCTAAATTTTGAGATCGCGATCTAAAATTGTGATAAACAAAAACTAATTCAAAATTTAATAGCCTAAAGTATGCATGCCTTAAGGTTTTAGTGTTCGGTATTAATACTTTGTTTGAATGTGTGTACTTAAAAGAAAGTTCATGCTACTCAAAAAGAGGAGCAATTAACCTGGCATATGTTAACAAACTTGCTTCTAAGACTTTTATTTAAACCTCTCTTGATAAGTAAACCTCTCTTGAAAAGTAAATGGTAATTGCTGGTAGCCTTAATGAATTCTTGGAAATAACTTGAATTTTTGCAAAGTCTAGATCACAAAAATGGATTTTGTCTAAATCTAAAAACCTTTGCTGCTGTAAACTTTGTCTACACAATTTGTTTTGGATGATGTTTCCCATTTAAATTCTGGATTGTCTGATTGCTGGTGTAAGACAAGAGCATCAGACTGAAGTGGGCATTATTGAAAGTCCAAGAGGGACGGCCCTTTGCAGGCTGAGAGTCATGACAGGAGATTGGGGATTGGGTTTTTTTTTTTTCCCTCCCCTGTCCCCCGGGATTGGTTTTTTTATATAGGATAAGACCTCTGCTGAATTCTTTTGTGTGTATGGGCAGGAGTTTCCTCTGCAGGCAGAAGTGTCTGTTGAAATTTATTGCCAGGGGCAGAGGTCTCTATTGTAATTTTTATTAGCTGGCCTAAAATAACTTGGTGTGTTAAATTGTTGCACTAGCAATGTTTCATTTGGAATTCCAATCCTAAGGAAACTAACTTTCAGGCCTACCCTTTGCTCCTTATTGACGGAAAATTAAGATTTAATGTTGTTTCACATAAAAATTATTCAAGGATGTGTTTGTGTTAAGTTTTCTACTCTGGAGAGACAGCTAACATAATGTCATTACAATCTCAAGATTAAAGACTGGAATGTGGTGACTCCAGATGCAAGTAAAGTGGTGCGTGTTTAAATGTAAGAAAGCAAACAAAAAAAAAAGTGTTAAAGGTCTGAAAAAGGGATTTTAGAAAAGGAAATTTTGTGTCATTTAAATGACTTGCTATAAAAATAATTTGGTTAACTTAAATGTCAGTAGTACACCTATGTAACACCAAACTTTAGTCCTTTTTGCATGTAAAAATTAAAGTACTCTAAAACCGCTTTCTCTAGCAATTAAGGCCTGTCTAGGTAATCTAAAAATCTTGGTACTCTTTTACTCTCTGGTTACCTAAATTAAAATCCTCTTGATATAGGGGAAAATGAGGCTTTCTAAACTTAGGCAAAAGCAGTAGGCAGTACCCCAATTGCTTACTGGTCACTATCTTGTTTCTGCACTCGTGCACACATTTACAAGACCACTCAGGCTTAGGGAACAATAACAATGGAATTTATTTAACAAACGGGGACAATCAAAGAATTACTGAAGTGAACATATGGCCTTTTACCTTACTTAAAGCAATGTCCAATCCTTTAAGCCCCAGAAAGGTAACAAAGGTGGCGTCTTCCGGCCACTGCTGATGTGGAGCTCCTCTTCCAAACAATAGGCCACATTTCCAAAATGGTGTCTTCCTTCTTCTGCAGACACGCAACAATCAGACTGCAGGCCAGGTTCCAACTCACGAGGACGACACAGAACACAATTGGAGATGCTCCCGGAACTGCCATGCTGTCCCAGTGAAGCACCGGTCCAACAACACTGCAAACAGCAACTACACCGGGCAAGCAGCCCAAAGGACTGCACTCACACATTTTAGGAAGGCGCCCGCTTCGAGCCTCTGCCTTCTTCCTTCGGCTGCAGTAAAGACAAAACTAGGAGTAGTTTCTGTTGCTCAGCTACTTGCAAAGCCTCTAAAGTCCCCGGTCCCAAAGTCACTAAAGATTCCAAAAACGCTCAATCCGAAACTCTATATCCCGGTGGCTCAAAAACTTCTGGAGTCTGATTTCCAAACTCAATCTTGGCGGCTACATTTTCTGCCGCTGATTCCTCTATTCCTACATCAGGACGACTTTTTTCTTTTTTCCCTTTGAAGGGCAATTAAGATGTCCATAGGCCTGGGAAAAAGGCCGCCTAAAGATTAATGGCCCGGGAACAGCCCACCAAAGAATTTACGGCCTGTCGGGATAGCACCAGAGATCCTAACTGCTACATTTGCTTCTGTACATCTGCTTTGCTTAAGATAAGGATAATGTATGTTTTCCTTAGGATAGGGTAACAGTATGGATAAACATGACTGGTATGGTTAAGAAAGTATATAAGCTGTGTGTAAAACCAAAACGGGGCCTTTGAGTCCCTTTGGCTCAAGGGTCCTCAGCTGAGCTAATAAACTCTGTCTATACCCTACTCTGTCTCCTGTCCTCTGGTGTCCGTGATGGCCTAACACCTTCTCCTTCAGTCCCTTTTATTTCTCATCAGACTCTCCATCCCAAACTGCAAACTTAGCATTTTCCCTGGGGCTATTCATTCGCATCAGCAAACCCCCTCTAGGGGGCATGACCTCCACTGGACTTTGGACTCAGCCCAGTTACACTCTCAGCATTGCTAAAACTTATATAAAAAAAATAGATCTACTCTTATTTTAGTGGTCTTTCATTAGCCAGGCTTGCCTGATATTAGGCACAGGCTCCAGAGACGAAATCAAGGGACTAAGACCCTTTTACACAGCCTTCAAGGCCTACAGTGACATGAAGGGGACTAACTACACTAAGAAAAAGAAAGAGAGAAAGATAAAGAGAAGAGCCCAGTATATAGAAGTTGCCATTGTCAGTGCCCTGCCACCTCAGATTCACCCAAGGCCCCATGTACCCCAGGGCATTTGAGAGCCTCAGCCTCTTAATGGGCTGCCGCCTGCTTCCACTGCCAGCAACCAGGACATCTCAGCAGCGAAAGTCTAAAGCTGTCCCCAGGGCCATGCCTTCAGTGCCATCACACAGGACACTAAAAAAGTAACTGTCCCACACTCCAGAAAGGGAGGGGGCCAGCCCAAACCACAGGCCAGTATGAGAGGACAGGCTTCACCATCAGCGGCCTCTGACTATGACGAACCCGGTTGCAGGAGAAGACGTTCTCTGAAGAAGCCCAAAGGTAAGACAGGCTCCCATGTTTACTGTTTCTATGGACAAGCCTCGGGTAATCCTTGAAATGGCAGACAAAGTAATCACCTTCTTGGTAAATAAGGGACCACTTAACTCTGTCTTGCTTCCATTCTTTGGACTGACCTAATGGTCAATTGTCTCCCTCACTGGTACTAATGGCCAGCCTGACCCAGGGTACTTTCTATCACCACTACCTTGCTCACTACAAGGCCACATGTTTATATATTTTTAGTCTTGTTTTTCTAACTTTTTCTATTAGGACAGAACATAGTAATTAAATTCCTAACTACCAGTCTCCGCAGCCACTATTGGCTTTTCTGGATGCTGCTACAAAGCACCGGGGTAGTACAATAGCCCCAGGTCTCACTAAAAATATATCCGTGTTGTAGATGACCTTTGAAGACAGGCAGGACACACATCTGGTGCAACAATTAGTTTATGAGTGGTCAGTGTAGAGCACCTCCCTGTTCCAGAGACAGTGTCTTTACTAAGGTAGCTTCAGGCCACAGCCACACACACCTCACTCACAGTGACCTCAGTGCCCCCTCTATTTTTATCACAAATGCTGCTCTCCCCACCCCCATCTTTTTCTCCCACACCAAACCTGCACACCACAGCACACAAGAATATTTCTCCCTTTAGGAAAGCAGACCCTAGGTTTATGGATCTTATTGTTAACTAACAGTGACTCTAGCTTAGATCTTACTTTATCACCCACGAGTTTGGACCAGAGCAGCACTGGGATAACCAGGCCTGAGGGCAGGGAGGGGGGCAGCTGCAGAGAAGCCAGAAACACAACAGGAACTGAGCTGAGAGGAGGAATTATCTGACCCTCCTCTCCACGAATACCCAAATTGGGTTCTTGAATATGGTGGGGGAAAGATGGAAATCTTTTTGAAAACAATCCCCAAACTATTTGAGTCTGGACATTGATCTCTAACACCAGATACTCCCACGTGCAGGGGCCGACCTGGGCCTTGTGGGGACAATGACAGGTGCCTCCTGCTGCTGTCAGAGACAGGGACACCGAGAGGACATGAGGCCTGGTCTCTAAATATCAAAAAGACCAGGCATAAAGCATTAACACCCAGTGAAGTAAAAATACAAACACAGAGTATGAGGACTAGGGACTGAACTCTGGCCTGAGCCTGGGCTGACCTGGCCACACGCAGCCTCCACCCACATCCCTGGAGACAGGACAGGCCCAGGCGGTGTCTGAGTCCCTGTGGTCACAGGCCCTGCTGGGACAGGTGCTGCTGAAGAACAAGGACAAAGGAGCAGAGATGACCTGCTCAGGAGTGACCACGACAAAGCCCACGATGCACTGAGCACCGACTGGACACAGGCCCCGTCCCCCTCGGCCCCTCACAGCCTCTCCTGCCCCCACCTGCACAGACTCAGCACAGCAAACGGGCAGTTCTGGCTGATCATCAGGTCTCCTTTTTATTTCCTGTCAAATCTTTCTAATTAACCCATCAATCCCACATGATAAGGTAAAAAAAAAATTCATATGTGGATGGTTATTTTCAACAGGAAAGTGGACACTATTCCTCAGGAAAACACAAAGTACAGGCAGGGGTGGAGCAGCCCCGCCCCTGCTGTAGCAGGAAAGTCATCAGGAAGAGGACACAGGTTAGTGGGGGAGGGGCTGGGAGGCAGGGCTGGGCAGTCTCCCCCCCCCTCACATTATTCTAATAGAAACACACACACATTCAGATGCCCTGGGCAGCAAAAAAATCAGAGGATCATATATATATATATTCTTTTTAGTTGAAGTAATATTGGTTTACATCACTGCTTGCATTTTGAAAAGTGTAGGATTAGCCCCTTCAGTTGTTTTTAATACACCACACCCATCACCTAAACACCCATAATCCACCATTGTGCTCCCTGCCCACTTTGTTCTTGCCCTTCCCACTGCCTGTTTGGTAGCTACAGTTCTAGTCAGATTTCAAGAGTTAGTTTTTTAGTTTGACTTTATCTGAGCTTTTGTTGGTTTCTCTATTTTCCACATGTCTTTCTCCTTCAGACTTATTTTGCTTAACATAATCCCTTCTAGCTCCATGTTTGGCATGAATTTATCTTTTTTGACTGCTGAGTAGTATTCCACAGTGTATACAGACCATATCTCCTTGATATAATCATCTGTTTTGGGAAACTTGGGTTGTTTCTATAACTTGGCTACTGAAAATGTGCTAAAATCAACATGGGAGTGCAAGTTTTCCTTTGAATTAGTCTTTTTATGTTCTTCTAGTAGATGCTAAGGAGCAGAATTACTGGATCACATGGCAGATCCATTTTTAACCTTTTTTTAACTTTTTTTATTTAATTTTTGGGGCGGTATAGGTCAGAGGTACAGGGAATGAGAGGAGACACAGAGTAGGAGCAGAACAGACAGATTTACTGAAATACACTGCTGAGGGGAATAGCAGGTGAGACAGGAGAGGTCTGCTGCACCATATGTGGGTTAGTTTCCTGGCCGGGGATCAAACTCAGGCTGTAGCAGTGTTAGGAATGAAAATTAACCCCTAGGCCAACAGGGAGGTCCCAGTTTTAATCTTGTCAGAAACTGCCATTTCTTTTTCCATAGGGGCTGGCCCAGTGTGCAGCCCCACCAGTAGTGTAGAACTTTTCCCTTTTTCTCCACAACCTCAAGCACTTGTTGTTTCTGATCTTTTTGTCAAAGGCCAG
Organism: Scalopus aquaticus; assembly: GCA_004024925.1. NCBI lineage: Eukaryota > Metazoa > Chordata > Mammalia > Eulipotyphla > Talpidae > Scalopus > Scalopus aquaticus. Next base: position 6,472 of record PVIJ01014123.1, on the reverse strand, counting down.
TCTCACAGGTGTGAGGTGGTATCTCATTGTGGATTAATCCAGGGGACCTTGAAGTCATAAAGTGGGGATTAGAAGTGCCTCAGCAGCCAATGAGAATTTCTCAGCTATTCACAAAGACTGGGAGTCTAAATGAATATGCAACAGGGGGAGTCTGGGGAGAGCGCCATGGAGAGCAACTCTGCCTCTCACTCTCCCAGCCCAAACTTTTATTAAAAATATGAAAAAAGGAATGAGAAAACAGCACACAATTGTGTTTATGCTTATACAAATTATTAAATTACTGCTGTAATAAGTTTTTCTAGTTAGTCGGGAACATGCCCACAGGTCAGTACATCCTTATAGGACAGTAGTCAATCCTGGAACTTAGTATGCAGAGTAAACTTCTCAGAAAACTCTGGCTCGCTTTAGGGCAGCGGCTGCCTACACAGAAGAAATTTGTATCTCTCAGTCCCCAGTTGTCTCACACTGTGAAGGAGAATGATCATGAATCAAATCAGTGTTGACCTTTTTCGATAGCCCACTGCATCCTCGAATGTCCCACTCACAGCTTCCCCATCACCTGGTCCCGTCTTCTCTGCCCCAGCCCCTCCTACCGCAGGTCCCAGGGTCTCACCTTCAGGGCCTGAGAGACACATCAGAGCCCTGGGCACTTTCGCTGCCTGGGGGAGAACAAAACAGAACCGGGTCAGGGTCCACAGGAGATGAGAATGAGGGAGGAATTGATGAGTCAGCTTATTTTATGGACTCATCTACAGTATCCCAAAGGTCTGAATAATCATAAACCCTGATCCAAACTTACATCCAGTCTGGGAGTAGCTTGCTCCTTTTCTACCTGTGGGAATAAAACATGATGTAAGGCCACAGAGGAATCAGGCAGTGAAATCCTAAAGGAATCCCCTAGTCTGGACCACAGGGAAGTTTCCAGAACTGTGACCGAAGACCCAGGGCAGGACTGGGAAATACAAAAAAAGGAGATGAGGAGGGACTGGACTTACTGTCCCATGCAGGAAATTTGACCTCTGATATATTCTGGGAATCAGGTCCCCATCACCAGAATTACCAATGAGAACAATTGGATTCACTTTCACATGTGCTTTACAAAAGACTGAGTGTTACCAATCAGCTCCAGTTTGGGCAGCAGGTATGTGGATAGTATTTCCATGAACGAGGTAGGGCAAGTTCTCCCTGGGACATGAAAGCCCCCAGTGGACAAGACCCCCCACTCCCTTCCCTACCTGAGCGCTTCTTCCTCCTCATCACAGCTGCAGCCACCGCAGCTCCAGTGAGCACAGCTCCAAGGAGAACCAGGCCAGCAATGATGCCCACGGTGGGGATGGAGGACTGAGGAGGGGGCACTGGAGGGAAGGGAAGGGAAGATCTTGAACCCAGGCCTCCATCCTGACTCTCCGAAGGTCTCCAGAAGGGCTCCTGATTCCCCTGAAAAGAGCCTCTCTGCCCATAATCCCCCTCCTTACCCCGTCTCAGGACTCGGGGCTCCAGCAGCCCCTCATGCTGCACACGGCACGTGTATCTCTGCTCCTCTCCAGAAGGCACCACCACAGCCGCCCACTTTTGGAAGGTTCCGTCTCCCCCAGGCCTGGTCTCCACCAGCTCCGTGTCCTGGGTCAGGTCCTCCCCATCTCGCTGCCAGGTCAGGGTGATCTCCGCAGGGTACAAGCCCAGGGCCCAGCACCTCAGGGTGACCTCATGCTCAGAGATGGGGTGGTGGGTCACTTGTGTCTTTGGGGGGTCTGAGGGAAAAGGGTCAGAAAAATCACTTTGGGTTTCTTCCACAATCATTGAAGAAGCTTCACTGACCATCCTCAGAATGGACAGAGAAATGAGTTTGGAAGGAGCAAGCAGAAAACCCAAAAACCAGCCTAGTCTGGTGAATATAAGATAATGCTTTATTCATTACAAAGTTTTAGAATTGGGGCAAGAGCCTGGGTACGAGGATGCAGGTTTCCAAAGAGGAGAACACAGACTTTTGCTCTGATCTGGTGGAGGGTGGATGAGGAATTATGTCTCTAAATACACTCTCATTCAAAAAACAAAGCCTTGACAGAGAAACTAATTGTTCCCAAATTGGCTGCCTAGTCACATGTCTCCAGTGAAGGATGGTCTCCCCTCCATCTCAGGAGAGACTGGATTCCTCAACCGTCCTTCAGTTACAGTAGGGCCCTGTGGGTGAGTATCTCTCTAGTACCGAAAATGAAACCTTGAGAGAACTCCTCCCTCTCCACCAGAAAGTGGGTGCTATTCTTTTTTTTTTTTTAAGATTTATTTATTTAGGCATACAAGCTGGGGTACAGGCCAAAGACGTGAGGTGGCGAGAGGGTCCACCAGAGACAGAGTGGGGAGCAGAACAGGCAGATCAGAAATACACTGCTGAGGGGAGCAGCGGGTGAGGCAGGAGAGGTCTGCCAGCCATGTGGGAATCTCCCTGCTGGGTGCTGAACTGGCGTCACCACTGCCAACAGCTCCACAGCGCAGCTCTTAACCTCTGCGCCACCAGGGAGGCCCAAGTGGGTGATATTCTGACCATTGTCCCATATTCCCTGGGGGGTGCCAGTCGGAACGGAAGTCAGGAGTCCTCTAGGGCCCTCTTACCTGTGCGCTGCAGCGTCTCCTTCCCGAACTCCAGGAATCTGAGCAGCCACTCCAGGCACCTGCCCTCTACAAAGTTCCTGAAGCGCTCAGCCTTGCCACCCGCCTCCCACTTGCGCTGGGTGATCTGAGCCGCCATGTCCGCCGCGGTCCAGGAGCGCAGGTCCTCGGTCAGGGCCAGGTAGTCGGCGCCGTCGTAGGCGAACTGCTCATACCCGCGGAGGAGGCGCCAGTCCTGCCCCAACTCGCAGCCAAACATCCTCTGGAGGGTGTGAGAACCTGTCCCCCGACCCCGTGTCAGCATCACTTACCCCGACCTCACACACTAAATAAACCTAAATTGAAAATAAAACTGCGTGGAAGACATTCCCGGGGCCTTCTTCCCTGGTTGAGAGCTAGGTGGGCCCCACAGCCTTGGGGTGTCACTTGGACCCGAAGACTTGGGGCGACCTCGAGGGGGAATGGGTGTGTGACCTGGCCCTGGGCCCTCGTAGCTCACCGTCCTGGCTCTGGTTATAGAGGCTGCGCAGGTCCTCCAGGAGCGCTTTGAACCACTGTGCGTTGTCCCTTTGGTTCTGTGTCTCCTGGTCCCGATCCTCCTGCCCCACCTGCTCCGCCCATGGCGCCCTCGGCTCGACACACTGACAGGGAGAGTCACTGTCGAACCGCCCGAACTGCGTGTCGTCCACGTAGCCCACGGCGATGAAGCGGGGCTCCCCGAGGCCGGGCCGGGACATCGCGGTGTGGAAAAACCTCATGGAGTGGGGGCCTGGGGGCGAGGAGGGGGAGACCCGGGCTGACCACACTTCCCAACAAGGTGCCTGAATTCTTTTCTAACGCGGACAACATTGGAGGCAGCGAATTGTCTAGTGAGATTGACAAGGGGTAGCAGGAGAAGAAAAGCCAGGACTCAGGGGCAAGAGGAGGTGGGAGGCTGGGAGCCAGGATGGCTTGAGGAGAGGAAGTCAATAAGGTCAACTGTGGCAGATGGGGCTTTTCCCAGGGTCCTGCACCCCCACCCCGGGTCCCATGGCTGCACTCTTCGCAGTGGCCATTTTCCCCTAGACCCCGCACTCACCTGTCCAGTTAGTGGCCAAGGCCAGGGTCCCTGAAAGCAGCATCAGGAGGGGTGGGGGTTTCAAGACCCACATATGCTGGGTCATGTGAGAATCCAAGTCCCGCTGCTACCTTGGAGACTGTAACTGCGGCCACAGAGATGCTGATGGACTTCTCCGGAAACCCTTCAGCCATAGGGAGTGAAAACTGGGAGAAATAACAAATGTCAGGCTAGACACCCCCCCCCCCCAACACAGATCAGAGGAGCATGTAACCTTTCAGCCCCAGATATCACCCATGAGACTGAGACATTGAACCACCCCTGGGACCTGGGAATTTGCATACCCTCCTCCTCTCCTGCACAAACACACTGTCTCACAAATTTAAAATTAAATTTAAAAAATATCCATAAAAAAAGAAAATAATCAGGTCAATGAGAAGAGTGGATCTTTCACAATTTGTGTATATTTTATTTATTTATGCATATAAGAACTGGGGCGTAGGGCAGAGGTGTGTACAGGCATCTAGGCGGGGTGGGGTGTGTGTGAGAGGATTCACTAGAGACCCAGTGGGGAGCAGAACAGGCAGATCTGCTGAAAAACACTGCTGAGGGGAAGCAGCAGATGAGACAGAAGAGGTCTGTTGTGCTGCATAGTTCTGAGAATTTAACCCCTGCGCCACCAGGGAGGCCCTACCCTGGTTATTTTCAATAACCTCCACACAGCTTTCCATATTGGTTGTTATAAGGTCGAGCAATAGAAGAGGCAACGAAGCAGAGGGGAATGTAAGATACAGAGGCCTTTATTAGCAACTCATGGGCGAGGTTCACAGATCCCAGGTGGGGGTCTGTGGAGTCAAACCCAGCAACCAGGGGGATGGGTTTTTATACAGGGTGAAGGGATTCCAAGGGTGGGGGCAACTCCATTTGGAGCTGGTGGCCTTGCAGGTGCATTCGGGCTTTGGTGGCCAGTCTGGGTAGTGGGGACATGAGCTTCTTTCCAAGGTCACACATCTTCACTGAGATTCTTCACAGCACCCTTATTGTTGGGGAGGGGTGGGTTGAGCCTAACAGTTGTGTTGGGGCAACTTTCCCAGAGAAATCAGGCGGCACTCAGAGAGGCAGAGAGAGAGAGATTTAATTGTCACATGGTCGGGTCCAGTGGGATAACTCCCAAAACTCTGAGCCCCGAATTACAAGAATGCTAGGTTTTTATACAGTTTATATAAGGAAACTTACCTACCCCATCCATCATAAACTTTATTGTTTAGGAATGGGGTCAAGGTAACCATAGCTTCTATTGTAGACAAGCAGCACAGCACAGAGACTTTCCCAGCAGCTTTCCGCCCCAGCAAGAAGCAGTATCCAAGCAGTGAACTTAGCAAGTTCAGCAACTTTCATTTCCAAGCAGCAAACTTATGAACTTCCTACTTCAGTTGGACCTGTTTACGTTCTCACCAGCAGTGTAGGAAAGTTCCTTTTTTAACCACATCCTTGCCAGCATTTGTTGTTACTAGTTTTTGATATGGGACATTGTCATTGATGTAAGATGGTACCTCATTGTGGTTTTGATTTGCATTTCCCTGATAGAGGGGCAGTGAACATTTTTTCATAAGCCTGTTGGCCATATAATGCCATAAATTTTTAAGGCAAGCATTGTATTGAATTATCTGTGGTGATATTTCTGATTATTTTGTTAAAAACTTCAGATCTTAGTTTTTAGAGGTGTATACCCTTTTGTTTGCATAATTCCTCATGGAAAGGATACCCTCTTTCACTTCACCTAAGAGTCTGTCAACAACCTGGGAAAAATATAATTTTGTGAACAAAAGATGAAATGTTTATTTTTTTCTCCCTACTTGAATCTGAGAACTTAGTAAATATTTTTATTTTCATGGCAATATAAATATGTTCTCATTGGGCAGGAATTACTGGAGAAATGTGGCACATGCAGATTCAGAGGAACATCAGTGACCACTAACTGTTAAGGCCGCACAGGAACAGTGCAGAAAACAAGACAAGTGTATTGAAACGCAGTTATTTTTAAATTTGTATTTGCATTTATCGTATGCTGAATTTATTTCCAGGTCATAAGTTTATTCTTCAGAGTCTTCTGGGGTATCTTTTCCTTCTGTGCAATGTCCTTATCTGGTTTAGGAACAAACAATCTGCTCTTTTCCTTAAGGATCATCTCGGTGAGGCAGGAGGGCTCATGCAGGGGCTCATGCAACCAAGAGCTGAGTTTGGTGATGCATCTTGGGGTCCTGGTTCACCTGGATGTGCTTGATGACCAGAGAATGTGCGTCTAAATCCTGCAGCTCAGCTTTACTCTATGGACTTTTAAGTATACACAAAGAAATTCAGCACTCATTATGGGCCACCAAGCCTGTGTTCAGCCCATGGATCCCATTGCTTCTGCTCAACTTTTCCTGCTTTTTGCCTCTCCAAGAATTTCTACAGCTTCCCCTCCAGTGCTTGGTCCTCTTCCAACACCAGCAAGATTTTCAGGCTCCGCAGGTGGTCCTGGCCTACGGGAAGATCTGTCCCATATCACACATGTGCCTGCGAAACGGGAAGGAAGAAATTGTCGGAACCTAGACCCCCATATTGTTTTGACAAGGTCACTCTATGGGCGGAGCCTTCAAAGAAGTGTTCCCAAAGTCTGGATGCGATATTTCTTCTTGCAAATAAATTTAAGTATAATTTCAGGAGAACAGTCACTAAGTTTCTCCACCATGCCTGCATTCATTGGCCTTACTCATTAGCTCCTGGAAGCGAGATATCCTTGAAACAATGAAGTTTCCTTGCCCC
>PVIJ01014122.1:0-42177 GCA_004024925.1 Scalopus aquaticus | reverse complement strand
GGGGAAGAAGGGTCCTGGGCCGGGGGGCATCCTGGGGGGAAGAAGGGGTCCTGGGAGGCAAAGGAGGGGTGCTGGGGTGCAGGTGAGGACCAGCCTGGGGTGCAGTGGGGCCCGGGGTGGTGAGGGGGGCCTGGGTGTGGGGGTGTGGGTTGGGGCCCGTGCCCATCAAGACCCAGGGCTGGGAGGAGCCAGGACGGGCGCCATGGGCACCTGAGCTGGCTGCGACCCCTCACTGCCCCCGAGGCAGGTGCTGCCCTCTGCCGCCCCTCTGGCTGGGCCCCCCCCCGGGCGAGGGGCCGCCGGCTGGCCCTGGCGACCGCGCTGCCCGAGGCGAGCCTGTGTGTGCTGTGGGGCCGGGCGCGGGCACCTGCAGGGCGGGGTCTGGCCCGGGCGGCGAGCTGGGCGCGCTCGGCCAGCCCCACACATCCAGGCCAGCCTCGGCCTCCGAGCAGCCTACCCGCTGAGGGGGCACACCCCGGGGGTGCCCCGCCAGGCCCGCACCCAACGCCGGTCTGCAGGGCTGGGCCGAGGCCAGCGCTGTCCCGCCCCCGGCCCGGAGAGAGGGCTCGGCCCAGACCCCACCCCCGAAAGCAGAACCGGCCAGGGGCCCACCGGGAAGGCTCCGGCAGCTCTTGATCCCTGGGGAAGGTAGGAGGAGAGGAAGGGGACAGGAGGACAGAGGGACAAAGACGGACGAACAGACGGAGACAGAGCAAGGCTGGCGTGGGGGTGGTCCCAGACACGGCCGGGGCAGGACAGACGGATGGCAGAGACGTGGGGCTCAGAGCACCTGGCGGGTGGGGGGCCGCCCGCCCGCCCAGGACGCAGCCGTGCCCGGCAGCCCCTCCTCCCGTCACCACCCCACGGTCTGGAGGGCGCCTGCTGCCCCCGCAGGGGCCCTGTGGGGGGTCCCGGAGCAATCAGCTCCCTGTGTCCGGCGACCTTCTAGGTCACCACCCATCGCTGGCCATGTGGAGAAACTGAGGCACAGGGCAAGGCGGGGCCAGCGGGAGCGACACGGGGTGCCTGGCCCCGCGGCTCGGTGGGCGGTGTCCTACCCTGCCCGCTCCTTCAGCTTCTTGTCCGTGATGCCGTCTTTGGACACGAGCTTGTTGAAGACCAGGATGCCGATGACCATGTTCACCTGCGGGGGAGGCGGGGCTGGGCGGGGCGGTGGGCGGGGCCGGGCTGGTGGGCGGGGCTGGGGCGGGGCGGGACCTGCAGCCTGCCCTAGGGGCAGGACGCTGGGCTGATCTGGCCAGGGCTCAGGGGCGACGCGGGGGCCGGCCTCGGGGACCCGTCTGGACTCTGCCCGGAGCCACACCGACTGGCTAGGCGGCCCCAGAGACCTGGACTCAGGGCCAGCACTGTGGGCACCTCCTGAGCCCTGGCCGGACCCGGAGGCCGGCGCTGCCCTGGGAGGAGTCTGCCTGAGGTGGGTCCCCCGCTGCCCCCCGCCCCAGGGCGCCCTGCCGGGCCCCTCCTCTGGCCTGTCGGGCAGCTCGGCTGCTCCGCACACCCTCTCCTCTGGTGCCCACGGCAGAGGGACGGCCTGCCCTGGGCGGGTCCTGAGCTCGGCCCTGGGATGGGGACTGGACCGGGACTGGCCAGAGGCCCCACGAAGTGCAGGCTGGGCCCAGACTGAGCGAGCCGTGGCTGGGGCTTCTCCTGGCACCTCATTTCCTTACATGACCAGGCAGAGGGGGACAGGACACAGCAGCCGCCTGCTGGGGCGGGCTCTCCTCCAGCCGTCCCCGGTGCCCAGGCGCCTTCCCCAGGCCCATGGCGGGCGCCCGCCTCCACCACCTGCCTCTCCCACCCCTTTGGGGCGCCGGCCCTTAAAATGGCGGCTGCCATTGATGTGCCCGCATTGAGATGCAGGGCACGCGGCCGCTCCCCGCTGGTGCCTCGGGAATAAAGGGCTGCGACTCCAGACTGGCGGTGGGCAGGGCGGGAGCCCCCGGACCTGCCAGCAGCCCCCGCCCGCCCAGGCGCCTCCGGCTTGTCCCTGCAGGTCCACCCCCACCCCCCTTTTCTGTCCAGCTGTGCCCGAGCCGGGTCTGGCCCCAGGGCAGCGGCACGCCCTGCTGGGAGCGGCTCTGGCAGCGGCCGGACGGCAGGTGCCCTGCGCCCGCCGGCGGGGAGGACACAGCGCCCGCAGTGGGCGGCCCTCCCGGCAGCCCTGCCCACCATGGCCGGGACGGCATCCCAGGGACGCTCCCAGCTGCCAGGGCCCCCGCTCTGGCTCTGGCGGTTCCCCGCTGGCCTCGGCCACGCCCTCTGCCGCCACTGCCCACCACCCTCAGCAGACTGGCATGGCGGGACCCAGGCCCCCGGCACCGGCCAGGCCCTCCGCAGCCCGCGGCGGCGGCCCCGTGACCCGCAGACCCTGGCGGGGGCGGGGCCCAGGCCGGGGGCGGGGTCCGTACCAGCACAACGGCGGCGGCGGGTCCCACGAAGGCGTAGAGCAGCCCCCCCTCGAGAGACAGCCAGCAGCTGCGGAGGACAGGGTGGGTGAGCGGCCACCCGCAGGTGCGCCGCGCAGGGCACCCACGCCCCTGCAGGGGCAGGGCCTCGCACAGGCACCCCGTTTGTGCAGACGGGGGAGCAGGCCCAGAGCGAGGGCCGCAGCCGCCAGCACACAGCAGCCGTGCTGGCCGGAGAAGGGACGGGGCACCGCGCCGAGCTCCCTCCCCAGGCTGTCAGGGAGACGCGCATCTCAGCCTCCCCTGGCGTGAGACCGGAGCTGCGGACAGGGCCACCCTCGCCTGCCCACCGGCCCGGCCTCTGGCGCCTGCCTGGCCCCTCGGCAGCCCCTGGACAGCACCCAGTAGCCCCTGGGGCCTCGAGCCCAGTCAGAGCCACCTCCTCACGCCACCCATCCAGCGACCCCACTCAGCCTCGAGCCCCCGGAGTCCCGTCTCCTGCTGACCCAGGGCCCCGCCGGTCAGGTCCCTCCCTCGAGGGACCAGCCTGCGCTCGAGGGCCAGGGCTGGGCCCAGCTGACCGCCAGGGCCTCGGGGACATTGCTGTGCCCGCCCCTGCTCCCAGAGCCGCAGTCCCCTCTCCCCGGCATGTGAGGGGGGCGAGTGCCTCTGGGGCAGGTGGGGAGACGGAGGCCAGAGAGGCCAGCCCGCCCAGCCACGCGGAGGGGGCACGGAGCTCCGACACCCGCCCATTCTCGGCTGACAGGAGGAAGGAGGCCGCCTGGAGCTGGGCTCCCGCCTCGGCCCCTCACCCCGAGGGCGGGCGGCCTCCTCAGCCCACGCTACTCACTAGTTCACGGTGCTGTACCCTCGGGCCTTGGTGAATCCCACTGAGACGGCGACGACCAGCGCAGGGAGCCCTGGGGAGCACAGGGCTCGGTCGGTCCGGCCCCCCAGGCCTGCAGGGGCGCTGCGGGAAGAGGGCGTGGGGTGCGGGACCCAGCTCTGACGCCCCCAGTGGGAGGTGCGAGTGAAGGGGCGGGGTGGGCGGGGCAGCCTGGGGGCAGGGCGGGGGCGGGGCGGGGCTCACCCCAGCCCAGGCAGAGGAAGCGTTTGCGGATGAGGCGGTTCCGGAGACGGCCGGTCACGGCCATGTAGGACTGCCAGGCCTCGGTGAGCACCCAGCAGAAGGACGACAGGAAGAAGAAGTGCAGGAAGGCGGCCACCAGCGTGCACACCACCTGCAGGCGGCAGCGGCTCGGGGCGGGCTGCGGCCAGCCCACCGCCCCGGTGCGACGGGGCCACCGGCCGCCTGTCCTGCCCTGAGATGGCCGCTGCATCCCTGAGCCCCTGGGGGCTGCAGCCGCCAGGACAGGCCTCCCCTCCCCCCACACTCAGAGGCACCAAATGCCCCTGGCCCCGGCCAGCTCACACCCCCATGGCCTGCGGCGCCCCCAGCAGTGGGCGGGCACAGGGGTCTGGGGAGGCCCATCTCAAAGCACCAGCCCCGGGGAGACCGCACCCTAAGTCCCATTCCCGCCCGGCAGGTGATGGCCCCAAGCTGCCAGATGAGGGGGCGTCCACAGGGCCCACGCATCTGTCCTTGGTGGCCGCGGATCCGGGGTCCAGGCCAGATGGCCACATGATCACCGCCCCCGGGGGGCTGGGAGGTGCTGGCCCAGAGGCCACCTACCTTGTTTCGGGTCTGGGTCTGCCCGATGAGGATGAGGGCGTTGGAGGAGATGATGGACAGGCAGAAGTTGATGAGGATGACGGAGCGCTCGGAGCGGATGTACCTGCAGGGTGGGAGCGCGGCAAGTGCCCCGGGCCTCGCCGCCAGCACGCACGCGCCAGCACAGCGGGGCTCCTCTGCGCCGCCCAGATCCCCGCCCGGCACAGCCCCTCCTGGCGCAGCTGGGCTAGCAGGCTCCTGGCTCCTGGCCCCCGCCCAGCCCCGCCCCCACCCCACCCACCTCCACACGGACACGTAGATGATGACCAGCATGAGCAGGGCCAGGGAAGACACGCCGCAGCCCACGACGAGCGTCACCGAGGGCACGATCACCTTCTCCATGTTCTGCCAGATTCGGGGGGGAGAGAGTGAGGCCTGGGGAGCTGCCCTGAGGGTGGAGGGCCACAGCGGACGCCCCCGCGCCCCCTTTCAGCAAACCCCAGCCAGCAGCCCTGCACGCGCACCCCGCCTCCGGCGCCTTCGGTCCGCTCTGCCCGCGAGGGGCTCTGCCCTTTGCTAAGGGCGGGGACACCTGCCAAGTCTCTGCCCCATCACTGGGCGGCCCCCTACCAATTCCAGGGCGGGGCCCGAGGGGTCAGGGAGGTCCCGCCCACACCTGCTGAGGGCGCCTGGCCCTGTCCATGGTGCTGGAACGCCGGCACCCAGAGGCCCCTCCCCTCGTGGTCACTTCGCCTCCAAGCCCTCCACATGCAGCTCCCGGCCGCCCTGCTGCCCACCGCCCCGCACCAGGCCAGAGCTCCACGCCCCTCCCTTGCCGTCTGCTGCAGGGACCCCGGCCCCCCACGTCAGGCCCAGGCTGCCCCGCCCCCGCCCAGCCCCCGAGGCCTCCTGACCCTCAGGCAGAGGTTCTATCAGATGCGCCCAGAATCCCGCCCCCCAGTCCTCCCAAAGCTCTGGGTGATGCCCAGAGGTGTCCAACGCCCCTGCTCGGTCTGGGAAGGCCGGCGGCCTGGCCCTGCCGTGTCCCAGCAGTGCTTGGAGAGCCCGGTCCGGCCGCTGGCCGCCGTCCGGCTCCCACCCCAGGGCCTCTGCGCCTGCCCTCCCCCCGCCCTTCCCGCTGTTACACAGCTGGGGCCTCCGCCATTCTGACCTCAGCTTGTCCCGCCCAGAGGGCCCCACGGTCCCCCCACACCCTGCAGCCTCGAGCAGCCCGGCTGGCCCCTGCTGTCCCCAAGTGCCAGCAGGACCCAGGGTGGGGAGGTCAGCGGCACGGGAACGGGGGCAGCAGAGTGGCCAGTCAGTGTTCCCGGCACCCTGGGCTGGCTGACGGCCGGCGGGCAAGCAGGTCAGAGGCGGCAGTCGGGCACTCGCGCTGCACGGAGCCGTCTGCCCGTCTGCCCGTCTGCTCTGTGGCCGGGCAGCCCCGGCCTGCCCGCCACTCCCTCTGCCCCTCCGGCCGGTTTACCCCTCACTCCAGACAGCCAGGCCCTGCAGGTTCCCGGCAGTGAGGGGCCGACAGGTGACAGGACGGGAGGACGGGGTGTCAGGGAAAGCCAGGCCCGGGACCTGACCCCTAGGGCCAGAGGCTGCCCAGACGCAGACAAAAGGCCGAAACTGGCCAGCCTCCTGCAGGGACCCGGCTCGCCAAGCCCCTGGCCGCCCCGGGCCTTGCACCCGCTGCCCTGGCCAGGCTCTGCCCCGACCCGCCCGGCCCGCTCCTCCCCAGCCCAGGCCGCGGCTCAGCAGGCAGCCTGGAACAGGCCCAGCTTCTGGGGCGCTCCGGGGCTGCCCCACTCGCGGCTCCCCGTGCCACTGCTGACAGCTGTGGCTCCCCACGCACGAATTCTCCACTCCCCAGCTTCTCCAGAACACCCGACTCTTGCCAGCCCTATGCCTGGACGTCCTTGGACAGCGCCAGTCCCGCAGGCCCAGCACGCCGGGGCACACGCCACGGGGCCGCCTGACCCTGGGCACACCTGCGTCCTGGCCAGACCGCTGGCGCCGTGGGCGCCGGGCTGTGCTGGGCCCAGCCTCACCTGCCAGTCCCTGCAGCCCACGCCCTCGCAGCGCGCCCCAGAGCGGTCACTCAGCCCCAGCAGCAGCGGCCGGCAGAGGGCCTGACACTGTCTACGCCAGGTCCGGGGCTGCCGGGTCTGGTGTCCCTCGCTCCCCGCTCGGCCGGGGTGTCCTCCCCCCAGGCCCCCATCTCTCTTTCAGGTCCTCGGTGCGGATTCCGCACCCAGAGGCCACACCCGCCCCAGGGTGCCCGCAGCGCCGCCTCGCCCCGCAGGAGCAGGCAGCAGCCCCTGCCCAGCCCCGCCCGGCACCCGCGAGCAGCCCGCCCGGACCCAGCGGCCGGGGGACGCCGTCACTCCTTCCCAGGGAGCGTGAGCCCGCTCAGCCCCACCCAGGACCCCAGGGCACCGCGAGGGGAGGGGGCTGCAGCGGGGTCCCCCTGGCTCCCCACCAGGCCCCAGGGCCTCATGGGCGGGGCTGGGGTCCAGCATAGTGAGGGGCTCATGGCAGCCGTGGCTGCTCGGCTCTGTCCCTCCTGGCCCCTCTGGGGTCGCTCCTAACTGGCCACAGCTGCTAGAGGCTGCCCTGGGCCCTGAGGGTGGCGGGTCGAGGGGGGGCGGAGCCCTGAGGGGGTCACCGGCGACGGGGGGCTGCCATCCCATCGCTCCCCATCTCACGGGGGAAGTGAGACTCCCGGCCGCCTGCCCACCAGGGCCCGCGGCCTCGCTCTCCTCCTGGTCCCTGATGCGGCCCCGTCCTCCAGCCCGGCCACTCCTGTGGGCCCGAGGCAGAGGTCAGGCTGGCGCAGGACCCCCGGCTGCTGACCCCGCAGGGCCTCAGACCTCACCAGGCCCGGGGCAAGCTCAGCGCCCCAGAGAGGCTGCTGGGTGCCGAGCTCTCCGTCCCCGCCCTGGCCCTGTCCCCTCGCGGGCAGGCGTTCCCTGCGCCCAGACCCAGCTGGGCGCCGCCTCCCCGAGGTGGGCACTGCCCCGAGTCCTCCGCCAACGGTTCACTCCTCTCAGCCTGGGAGTGACGGGGCCACCTCCACCTCCTGGGGGGGACGGTGAGGCTGCCCAGGCACCAGGGGACAGTCGGAGCCACCCCCCCGCCTGCAGGCCAGACCCCGCTGGGACGGTGTGGGCGGGCACCCTCTCCACAGGCCCCCGCGCGCCCCCCGCCCCCAGCCCCTCGCGCCGGAAGGGTGAGCAGCCAAGGCTGGGCCAAGCAGGGGCCTCGGAGGCGCCCTGCCCAGCCAGGTGACCTACACAGAAACCCCTGCTTCCGGGCCCCCGGGGGGCAGGCAGCCGCCTCCGGGCCCAACCCCCAAACCAGCAAGCACAGGAAGGGCCCAATGGGGGCGGCTGCACCCGGACCTTGCCCAGACAGACTCTCCGAGGCCTGGGCGGTGCCCTCCTGGGCCTCAGTTCCCTGCCCAGAGGGGCACGCTGACGTGAGCTGAGGGGCGCTCCGGCTCTAACCCCGGGACCCGCTGAGCGTCCAGGCCCGTCCCAGAGGGCTCAGGGTGGGGACGTTCTCCGAGGGCCGGAGGCCGCCTTCCGCCGCAAGCCTGGGGTTCCGGGGGGCCAGGCTGTGCCCAGGCGGCTGCGCCCCTCCTCCGTCCACGGCCTGGGCTGGGGGAGCAGTGAGTGGAGGCCTGGCCTTTGCCTGTGGTGGGCCCAGCGGCCCGGGGCCCAGCCCTCCGAGACCACGCGCGCTCAGCCCTGGCATGAGAGTCCACCGGCCCGGTGGGCAGCCCAGCACCCAGGGCAGACAGAGAACTGGCCCCAGATGCTGTTGCCATAGAAACCAGCAGCCCCCACAAGAATCACAAAACAAAAAGGAGGTTCCTGAGATGAGGGGGCCTTCTGAGGGGCAGCGGCAGACCTGCTGGGCCCCACCTGGGCCACGGCTGCCCCCAAGACCAGGTCCACTTGGGGACAGGCTTTGAGGAAGGCGGCACCTGCCCCTGGCGGGCGGGCGGGGGCGCAGCGCCGCTGGGGGCGCCCCACCAAGTGGAGGGGGCCGTGGGCTCCACCAGGTCAGCCCCCAGCTGCCCACTCCCCTGCGCCGAGGCCCCAGGGAGCGCGGGAGACTCACCGGCCCTCCTGCGCTGCGACTCCTCCTCGCCACCCCCTCGCTCCCACCCACCCCCGCCGCCCGTCCGGCTCCCGGGCCGCAGACCCTCAGCCGGCGCCCCGCTGGCCACAACCCTCCCCGCCCGCGCCCGCCGCGTCCCGCCGGGGTCTCACCGCGTCGGCGCTGAGCTGGGCTAAGATGGCGAAGGTGGAGAGCCGGTCACAGAGGCAGCGCGTCCGGAGGGCGTCGAGGGGCACCGTGCGGCAGCCGCGCCAGGACCAGGGCCCGAGCTGCGGGGGGGCGGGGGAGGAGGGTCTGGGGGGGCGGGGGCGGGGGCGGGGGCGGGCGGGGAGACAGGGCGGCGTGAGCGGCGGCGCGGCCCGTCCCCATCCCCGGCGTCCCGGTCCCCGTGCCCGGCCCGTCCCCGCCGGCCCGCGCGCCCGCACCTGCGCCCGCCGCCGCGCGCCCGCCCTGCCGCCGGCCCCCCGCGCCCCGCGCCCCATGGCCGCGCCGCCGCCGCCGCCGGGAGCCGGAGCCGGAGCTCGGAGCCACGGGAGAGCGAGTCTCGGGAGCGCGGCCGGGCGGGAGCCGGCGGCCCAGAGCTGGCCCGGAGCCCGCGCGCACCCCGCCCCCGTCCGCACCCCCGCGCCGGGCCCAGCCAGCCCATGGGGGCGGAGGAGCCCTGCGCCACGGGCGCGGGGAGGGGGCAGCGGAGCGGGCAGGGGCCGCCTCGCGCCCTCCCGCCCCCACAGCCCCCACAGCCCCCACAGCCCCCACAGCCCGCCCTAGCTGTGCGGTGACCTTGGGACGCCCATCCCCCACACCAGCTCCCCAGGCCTGCGGCCCTGTCTGGGGCGCCCTCCAGCCTTCCCTGCGGCGTGGAGGGGAGACGCAGGAGGCCCCCTCAGCCGCCCAGGGCACGGACTGCTTGGCTGTGGCCCCCAGGCCAGCCTGTGAGGCCAGAACCGGGGAGGTCCTGGCCTCAGCCGGGCCTGCCTGCTGCAGCCTCTGGGGGCTGGGGCAGGCGGAGGCAGGGGCTGCTGGGGGGGGGGTGGCCTTGGGGCTGCGGGCTCCCTAGAGATAAGGCAAAGGGCCATTCAGAGCTCACAGCTGAGTCCAGGGCCCACAAGGGCCTCCCCCTTCCTGGAGACCAGGACCAGGCCTCCCGGGACTTGGGGAGACAGCTCTGGCCTGGGGAGGCCCCCGGCACCCCGGAGCTGGCGCTGCAGCTCCCACCACTTGGAGCCTGAGGATCGGGGGCAGCGGCGGCTGCCCTCCCACGCACGGGCTGGCCTGAGCCCTCCCCCGCGCCCAGGCCCAGAGCCGTCTCTGGATTTGAGCCGTGACACGGTCCCCTCTGGGCTGCTGGCCCCAGAGGACAAGGGCCCGGCGGGGGCCACGACTTTCTCTCTCCGATCTTTCCTCCGGGGAAGGTCCACTCCACAGAGGGGAAGACCGAGGCCCGGACAAGTTGCGCCCAAAGAGCCGGCCAGGCAGGGCTGGGAGGCGGGAGGGGCCCCGGGCCTGTGCTGGGGGAGTGAGGTGTGCGGTCACAGCCCAGCAGGGCCTGCCACGGCCTGGCCCCGGCCCCTGGGCTGCTGCAGGCCCACCTCCCACCGGCCCCTGCGGGCCTGGCACCCCCTGCCATCCAAAAGACCGGCGGCCACAGACCAGCGATGAGGCGGGGAGCAGGGAGGACGGGGGTGCAGCCCCGGAGACTCGCCCAGCCCGGTCCTCCTGCACCCTGGCCGGAGGCTGACCCTCAGCCCGGGCCACCCGCACCACACCCTGACCCCTCGGTGCCCCTCCGGGGCAGAGCGCCTGCCGGGCAGCCTCACCCCTCCCTCCTCAAGGCGTGTGCTCACACTGGCCCGAGTGCCCTCGGCTGGACGGCCAGACCGCAGCCAGCGCCTCGCGGCCCCCCGGCGCCAGAGCCTGCGGCCTCGACTGGGCAGCGGAGGTGCTGAGCACTGGACTCAGGGGCCGGCCCCGAGCGCAAACCCCAGCCGGCTCCAAGTCCAGGCCCGACTCCCTCGGTCCCCTGCGCCGGGTGACCCAGAGGCCCGCACCCCCGTCTGAGAGCTGCCGGGCACCTGCTGCAGGGGCGGAGCAGGCTGGCCGGGCCAGCGGTCTGGCAGGGGTCCAGCTGGGGCACTGAGGTCTGCAGGGCGCCGGGTCGGCCTGAGGCCATGCGCCCTGGTCCAGAGAGCTGCCCTGCCGAGGTCACTCTGCTGGGGCGCCCCCAGGCCCCGCAGGAGTGCTGTGTGGCCCAGCCCGCGCCTCGGGGCTGGAAGGGCCCCTGGAGCCTGCGTGCCCAGCTCCACACGGGCCGCAGCACTGGGCGCCCGCCCTCTGCGGTCAGCGAGGAGAGACCCCCGTGCCCTGCTGCGAGGGAACCCAGCTCGGGGCACTGCGCCCGAGGCCATGCAGCGGGGCAGGCCCAAGCCGCCTCCGAAGCCGCCACCCAAAGGCCCCAGGACGCGCTGGGCTCCAGAGCAGCAGGGGTGTGCCCACCAGTGGCCAGCGCCGTCCGCGGGGCGGCCCTCTGCCGATGGGCGGGGCGGGTCCCTCACCCAGGGCCCTCACTGGCACCGCCGGCACATCCTGACCCTCCCAACAGAACCTCTGGGCCCACCCCCAGCAGGTGGAGCCGGCCAGACCGGCCTTCCTCCCGCCTGCGCCCGGTGGCTCCATGCTGGCCGCTGGCCGCAGCCTCGGAACCCTGGGAATCGGGGTCACGGAGCCAGCCCCCCCGCCCGGGCCAGGCCGGGGAATCTGGGTCAGTGACACCTGCTCTGCCCCTAGGCCCGGGGGGCGGGGGGCGCCCAGGGCTCCAGGCCCCAGGCTCCGGCCCCAGCCGCCGCACGGGGTCCCTCCCTCCCAAGGCCCCTCGGCCCGTCACCGAGCCGGGGCCATTTCCTGTCCGTCTCACCCCCCGGAGCCCTGCGCTGCCCAGCCACCGCCTCCACATGGCCGCCCCACTGAGTGTCCTGTCGGCCCGGAGCCGAGGCCGAGCTCCCCGCTGCCCCCGGGGCCCCCTTCACTTCCCGGCCCCCCGCTGGGCCCCAGTGCCTGTGTGCTGACCGCCTGCCTGGCTGGCCCCAACGCCTCGGCCAGTGCCCGGTTCCCGCAGCGAGGCCCCCGTGACGGCCTCTCCGCTCCCACGCGGCCGGGCCTTGTGCCTGGCCACCCCACGACACGCGCCCAACCGGGACGGACGTCACGTCTCTGGGATGGAGCCGCAGGCACCCCCAGACCCTGCCGGCCCATGGAACCAGACCCCGGCCCCGCCCCCCCTCCCCCCCCAGACCGCCAGCCGCCAGCCAGTGAAGCCCACTGGCCCTTCAGAACGTGCCGGCTCTGCCTGCAGCTTGCCCCCGAGGCCGCCTGCAGGCCCGGCCCTTGGTCCCTGCGCAGCTGGCATCTGAAACCAGCCAGGCCACGCGCCCGCCTCCTCCTGCCCTGGAGCGGGGCCCCGCTGCTCGGGGCCTCCAGGGAAGGCCCACCCCGAGCCCTGCTCCCCAGCCCGGCGCCCTCCGGGCAGCACCCCGCATCGCCAGTGAGGGGGCCCAGGGGGCAGCCCTGGCGACTCGAGCCGGTGCTGTCCGGGGCCATGAGGTCCAGGTGGACACAGAGGGCAGCGGAGCCCTGGCCCGCCAGCGCCCACCCACCTGCCCCCCGGGCCCCCTTGCTCACGAATCCTCTCGCCCGCCCACGGAGCAGGTGCTGTTATGGGGCTGTGGCTCGGGGTCCCCTGGGGTTTGACGGGCTAATTCACACCGGAGTGTGAATGACTCATAGGTGCCCTCCCACACAGCAGAGCGCTGCAGTGCCCGAGGGGAGCCGGCAAGCGTGCTGCAGCGGCCCCCAAGACGCCTCCCTCGCTGGTCTCTGGGAGGCTCAACGCCTGCCTCCAGCGCCCCGGCCAGCTCTCCCCCGAGCCCCGACCCAGAGTGTGCGTCCCCTGCAGGAGCCCGCCCACGCCTGAGTCACCACACAGGCCGGTCCGACGGCTGAGCAGGCCCGTCCGGCGGCTCTGTCCTCCCATCACGGCTGTGGCCAGAAGCCCCTCAGCGACGCTGCCCGCCCAGCCCCTGGCTGCTTCCGGCTCGGCTGGTCACATCCAGCCCTGGCCCAGGGCTGCCTGCTGCTGGAGACCGGTGTCCACGGCCCACTGCCCGGGGGCTCCGCTGTGAGAGCTGCCAGGGGAGACCCCGCTCGTGGGCCCCGCCCCGCCGAGGGCCAGCGCCGGCCTCTCCCGCGGGGACAGCGCCAGCCTCGCTCGGCATCCCGAGTCTGGACGGCGGCGCCGGCTTCTCGTGTTCCTCGCGGCGGCAAGATGCCCGTGTCCCGGCTCCCCCGGCGCCGGCCGCGCTCGGCCTCGGGGCCTCGGCTACTGGGTACTAACGGGGAACACCCCAGGGGCCGGAGCCCAGAAACGCCCCCGCCGGGGCCCAGGCCAGGGCAACTGCACGCGGCTCTGCAGGCCCAGCCCACGGGAGGCGAGCCGACCTGTGCTGGCGGGCACCGGGGGGTACGGGGGCCCCTCCACCGCCGACCCCGCCAGCCAGAGGCGGTGCCCCCGGCCCTCGACTCCTCACGGGACCGCACGCCCGGCCTGCCGTCTCCACCGCCCGGGGCCGCGCCGACCCCGGCTCCGGCAGGCACACCCACTCCCCACTCCCCGAGCACCGCCTGTCTGCCTGCAGGCCTCGTGGGCTCCCGCACGCCCTACACCCCGGCCCCCGGCCCAGCCGGCACAGCCCTGCCGCACACCGGCTGCCTCTGCTCTTGTTGGCCACACCGGCAAGCTGGCCGTGCCACGCGCCTCCTGCTAGCACAGGGAGAACCCCCAAAGAGCTGAGCCCCCACCAACACCCCTTACTGTTCCCAGCATGCACATTGTAATGGCCACGTCAGAACGACAATCATTGCCACTGTGTTGCCACTGCCAGCACGTTATCACCATCACCACCTCCACCATCCCACATTCACTATCACCACCACTGTCATTACCACCACTTTCATAACCACCTCCACAATAGCATCACCTCCACCATCACCTCCATCACCTCTACCATCACCTCCATCACCTCCACCATCACCTCCACCACCACCACCACCTCCACCAACTCCATCACCTCACCACCTTCACCATCACCTCCACCATCACCTCCACCAACTCCATCACCTCCACCGCTATCACCACCACTGTCAATACAGCCAAGACCGTCACTAACACTCCATCAACGAGACCGACAAAATCTTACTGTCGCCATCGCCGTCACCTCCATCCCTGCCAGCCCCCCACCAGCACGGACCCCACAGGGCCCTGCGGCCACCAGCACTGCCCGCCCAGGCCCCAGCCTGGGTCACCATGCCCTGTGCTGTTTCTGCAGCAGGAAAAGGGCACTGCCTGTCTCCAGGCACACCCCTGCAGCGCAGGCCCCCAAGGGCTGGGGGCACTCAGTGTGGCTGGGGCATAGCCAGTGGACAGAGGACGCACAGACAGCTGGACAGACCGATGGAACCCCTGCCGGCTGCACTGCGGCCGCATGCTGGCCAGACCCAGGCGCTCCCAGGGAGCCCCACCGTCCACGCGCGCCCCATCCGCCCCGCAGCCCCACACAGCAGCGTCCCCTCACCACCTTGCGTCCGTCCGGCGTCCGCGTCTCGGGGGGCACCCTCCGCCCCAGCGCTGCAGCCATCCTCGCGAGGTCTCGCTCACCCACCCTCAGCGTGGGGCTCCCGCGGCCAGAGGGGCACGGCACACGTCCAGCTGCTCGGCCCCACGCGCTGGCGCCCCCGGGCTCTGGCAAGGCCCTGCCCCGACACGCCCGAGGGTGGGCGCGGGTCTGCGGCTGGGCGGGTCCTCCGGGAGGGCGGGCAGCTGGCGGGCACCAGTGGCCTCCGTCCCTGCAGCTGCCTAGGGGCGGGCACTTCCAGGCTGAGGTGGGCCACGTCTGGTCCACGGCAGGCCGAGGCAGCGGAGGCTGGGGATCCCGGCCAGCCACTCAGTGGGGCCCACGCAGCCTCGGGCTCCCGCCGCCCTCACTGTCCTGGGGGGCCCTCCCCCCACAGCCAGAGCCCCAGGCGCCGGAGGGCATTCTGCTGGGTGGGGGCTGCGGGAAGGGCCCTGAGGTGGCGCGGGCGGACGCGAGGCTGGGGGGCGCGAGTGGATGGGGTGCGCGAGCCCAGCCCCAGGGACGCGGGCCCGGGGTGCACCCGCTGCTCCTTGCAGCTGCTGAGGGCTCGCGGGTGCCGCAGGGCGACAGCTCGGGGCCGGCCGGCGTGGATCCCCGCAGACGGGCTCTGGGAGGCCACACAGCCGGACGACGGCCCTGCCCCGGGGGCCCAGAGGGCCGTGGGGGCGAGGGGCTGCCCTGGAGGGGCTGCTGCAGGCCGGGAGGCGGCAGCCCAAGGTGCCGGGTCTCGTCCCCGCTGCAGGACACGGGGGCTGGGCTGCGGGCAGGTCTGCACAGGTGGCGGTGACCCCAGGACCGCCTGCCCCCTCCAGCGCCCTGCCCCTGAGGAAAGAGCAGCCCCTGGCCCCGAGGACAGAGCGTGGGGGCTCAGAGGACGGGGTGCTGAGGCCGGCGGGGGCTGAGTCTGGGCAGTGCCAGCAGAGGTGAGGCGGGTGGTGGTCTTGCAGAGAGCCGCGCGCCACCCCTCCCCGCCCGGCCCGCCCAGGTGGGGGGCAGAGCGCACCCCCCAGGCTCACCACCCTCCCCTGGGGCCAAAGAGGCCCTGTGCACCTGCCCCTCCGCGGCGCCCCGCCCCGGCCCACTGCCCACCCGGAGCAGCGGGGTGGAAAAGCAGGGCTGGGAAGCGCTGGCCGGCCCCTGGGGACCCTGCCAAGGCCCCCTAGCTCACCCCGGCCCGCCTGGCCGCCCTCTCCAAGGAAACCAGGGCCGGTGGGGGGGGCTTCTTAAAGACACTGGGACCCGCACCGGGCAGCCGCCAGGTCAGCGGGAGGGCGGGCCGCGCCCAGCGGGGCTGTCCGGGAGCTGACCCGGCTGAAGCCTCTGTCCCCCGCAGGGCTGAGACGGGCACAGCCAGCTGGGGCTCCTCGAGCAAAGGCGGAGCAGCCAGGAGCCCGCCGAGGGGCCGGGGAGCCCCGCCGCACAAGCCAGCCCCTCGCCCGGCCTGGGGGCAGGGGCCGCCTGCTGGACGGGAGCCCAAGGGCCCGACACTGGCTGTGGGGTCCCTGGCCTTCACCAAACCCGCGATCCACTCGTCTCCCCCCGCCCAGCCACCGTCCAGCCTCCTGCCCACCCACCATCGTCACCCACCTCCCTCCAGGCCTGCGGTCAGCGGGCTGCCCAGTGCATTCAGCCGGAGACACTTGCAGACGCTGAACAGCCTCCCAAAGCACAGTCGGGCCCTAACTTCCGGAACCCAGGAGCGTGAACTATTTAAAAATGGGGTCTGTGCAGAATAGTTGAGTTCAAGATCTTAAGATGATCTCACGCCGGATTTAGAGCACACTTAGATGCAGAGACGGCGCCCCGCAGGGGAGGCCGCGAGGGCCAGGGCGGAAGTGACGCCGCCGCCAAGCAAGGACGCCAGGGCCGCCGGAGGCTGGGGGTGGGAGGGAGCGTCCCCACAGCCTCGGGGCGGCCACCCGCTAGCCATTCCGGGCTTCTGGCCTCGGCGCCGGGCGGGAGGAGCGCGTCACGGGTTGTGGGACCCCGGGAAGCTGACGCGAGCCCCCAGGCTGTCCCCCGACCGCTCACTCACTGACACAGCCTCGGCTCTGCCCAGCCACGCGGCCCACCCACAGCCCGCCCGCCCAGCGCCCCTTCAGCACCCACGTGGCGTCACTCACCCCCAAGCCGCCTGATTCTCCCACCACCTGCCTGCCGCCGAGGGCAGCTGCGCTCGGAAACCCGTCTGCCTCCAGCTCCCCCACGGCCGCGGACTGTCCACACCCCGCCCACCGCCATCAGCCCGTCTCCTCCACCCACCGTCCACTCGTCTCCCATCCTCCATCCCCCCAGCCTCCTCCCAGCCATCTGGTCATTGCGGTCCCAGCCATGACTGACCCTCAGCTGGGCACACGCAAACTGGTGCAGCAGCCGTGCCCCCCCAGAGGCAGTCTCAGGGACTGAGGAACCTCAGGAACTGAGGTGCTAGCAGTGCCCGTCCACCCTCTGCACACCCACCCACCCACTCTCCACCCACCTGTCCATGGCTCATCGCCCACCCGTCCGCCCGTCCTCCATCCATCCTCCACCTGTCCATCCTCCAGAACATCTGGAAACTGTCCAGGGCCCCCATCCCGCCCCCTTCCCTCCCTAACCCCTCAGCTCCCAGGCCTCGCCACGCCTGGCCAGCTGGGAGGGGCGTGGGGCGGGGGTCTAGGTGCTCTGTCCATCAGGATTTGGTGTCTAAAAGCGGCAAATCTGCCGACCTAAGCAGGCCCTGGGGCAGGAGGACCTCCCGGACGGCCAGTCGTGCTTAAAGCGCAGGAGCAGCGCCGGAGCATGGTGCTGGCAGCGCGGGCGGGCGGGGCCGCTGCCCCACCCCACCCAGGCCAGTCAGGGCGGACCCCCGCGCCGAGGGGCCGCAGCACGGGGCACAGGCGTGGCCGCGCAGACCACCGTCCTTCCAGATGTGAGCCGGCTCGGGGCGCGGGCGGCCGGGCTCACTTCGGGGTCACAGCCAGGGCTTGGGAGGCGCCGCTCTCGGCTGCAGCCATGATGGCTGACAGCTCGCCCCTCTTTGCCACGGCCCTCACGCCCTCAGCCCAGACCACTGCCGGGAGCAGGCTGGCCCGTCCTGGAGCCCTCCCGGGTCACCGGGCAAACCCTTGACCGCTCTGAGCCGCTTCCTGGGGCGAGGCGACCCCCGAGGGCAGTGGAGCCGCCCCGCTGCAGCTCCTGGGGCTCCGGAGGCTCCGGGAGTAGGTGCACTGGGAACCCGCGGGCGCAGCAGCCTCCCCTGGGCCGGGCAGCGAGGAGGCGTCCTGTGCCCTCCACCCGGGGGGGCCCCACACAGGTGGAGGCTGCGCCCTGCAGGCCTGGAGCGGGCATCGGGCTCCTCTGCCTGTCCAGAGCGGGTCTCCGGGCTCCCGCCGTGGCCGGCCGGGCCCTCGGGCCTGGGTCGCACAGCGCAGCCTCGCCGAGCACCCAGGCGGCCAGGCTCTCCCGCGCGGCCTGCCCGGACAGAGGGACACCCCAGCTTTCTAGAGACTTGCCACCAAGAGCTGCGCACAGTCCCGGGGCTGGATGCCAGGGAAAGAACCGGAAACGCGGGCAGAGCTGCCGCGCTGGACGCTGGAAGCTCCAGGCCGCGGAGGGGCTGCTTGCTGGACTGTCCCCTCTTCTGGCGGGGCCCGTGGGGGGGTCCGGGCTGAGGGAGGGGCTCGTTCCCGCATCAGGGGCTGGACGAGGCAGCCTGCACCCCGTACCCCGCACCCCACGGCCCCGACGAGGCCTCGGCCCACCCGGCCAGAGCGTGGGCGTCTCACCAGCTTCTCTTTTCTCGTCCTTTTCTGACACGTGACTTTGCACAAAGAGCTTGTGCCACTTGCAGAAACCAGACAAAAGCCGTGGACGGCAGCCAGAGGTGGGCCGGTGGGTGCGGACAGGTGGGAGGAGGGCCGGGGGGCGGGGGTGACCGCGAGGGACCCGCACGGCGCCTTCCGTAGCCCGATGTGCTGGTCACACCCGAGATGCCCGCAGCCCTCCCTGCGCCCGCCCCGGCAGCCCCCGCGCCCGCCCCAGCCGCCCCCGCGCCCTGCCCCGCGCTCAGTTGCGCTCTGCCTGCGGCCTGGGGGCCTCCCAGCCGCCCGGAGTGTGGGCCCTCCCGCCTGCACCCCCAGCCGGCCTGGAGGGGCACAGTGGCGGGGCCCGGACACCCCGCCACACCTCCCCATGCACACCAAATCCCGGGCCCAGCCCAGCACCCGGCCCCTGGGCCCATCAGGACGCTGCCCGAGCCCCCTGCCCCCTCGGCCCTCGGGCCGCTGCCTCTGCACCAGCTCTCCCCATAACCTCACGGGGCGCCCAACCGCACTGCACTGGGGGGCTGTGTGGGGGACCCGCCCTGCAGGCACAGCAGGCAGCTGGCCCACCGCTGGCTGGACCGGAGCCGCAGGCGGAGGCCCCAGTGCCCAAGCTGAGCCGACGAGGCCTGGGGGGCGTCCAGAGGCCCCGCCCTCACCTGGCCCCGGGGGCCTCAGGCCCTCGGCCCCGCTTGGGCTGTCCGCGCGGAGCGGGCCTGGCGGGTGGCCATCTCAGACAGAGCTCCCCGGTACAGGAGGCAGCCCCCCGAGCTGCGCCGAGCCCCCCAACGCCCCAGGCACGGGGCGCAGTGAACTTACACGTCCGACTCGTCCCACAGGATGCAGGTCTGGTTGGTGGTGCCCTGGGGGAGGGAGGAGTCAGCTGCGGGCCCCCAGGGCGCTGAGCGCCTGCCCTGCTGCGCCAGCACCCCAGGACCGGCCAGCCCGCTCCCCGCAGGTGACCCGGCCCCTCTGAGCTGCGCTGCAGCGGCCGAGTCTGGGCGGGGCAGGCCCATGGGACAGCGAGGGCTCACGGGGCGGCGGGTACACGCCGTGGTCCCCAGTTCTCGCCCAGCCGGCTAGTCCCCTCGGGAGCTGAGGCGCAGAGAGAAGCAAGGCCGGTTCTTCCCACTGCCCAGTCCCGGCTGGGTGACCAGCGGGCTGCCCCGCGGGCCCCACAGGGCCCGATGGAGACCTGGGGGGCAGGGGCGAGGGGCCCAGGAGGGGTGGCGCCTCTTCCCGGGGCCCAGGGTGCAGTGGTCTGGGCACCCCCAGCCCCTCGTCCAGCTCGCTGAGGGCAGCGCCGGGGGAGGGCCGGGCACGCGGGCCCGGGGCCGGCAGCGGGGCACACGGGGCGACACTCACGTTGTACATGTGGGCGAACTCGATCTCCAGGGGCGTGAGGAGGGAGCGGGGCGGGGGCTTCACGGTCACTGAGATGACCTTGGAGTTCAGGACTGTGGTGTTCCTGGGGGAGCCGCGGGGTCAGGGCTGGCGCCCATGCGGCCGGCCGCGCCCACCCGGTGCCCGGGCCGCCCGCGGAGCCCACCTCTGCAGGGCCAGGAAGCTGCCCAGGTTGCGGTAGAGCGCCGTGCCCACCACAAACACGGCCGAGTCGTCGGCCTCTGGAAGAGAGCGGTGTCCCCGAGGCGGCGGCCCACGGCCCTGGCCAGTCCGAGAGGGAGCCGGACCAGAGAGCGGGGCAGCTGCCCAGGCGGGCGGGGGCTTCCTGGAGAGGGGCCCCACGGGTGAAGCAGGCCCCGCCCAGGCCCTGAGGCCGCAGGTCAGACTCCAGGAAGACCTGGGGGTCTCAGACCGGGGCCCAAGTCTCTCCGAGGCCCCGCCGGCCCGGCCCTCACCTGCCAGCCCTGTGGAGAAGACGCTCTTGGACACGGTGACCCTGTCCTCCGGCGCCTGGGCCCGGTCGCCCGCAGCCCGCCAGCCCTTCATGGGGAAGCTGATGTCCGCGGCCCCGCTGGCCGGGAGCTTGTGGATGCTGAGGACTGGGGGGCAGAGGCAGGGAGACAGGGAGGCCGTGCGGCCTTGGTCCTGGGCCGGGAAGGCCTGGCGTCCAGCCACAACGCCAGGGGTCACGGCTGAGTGGGCACTTGTGTGCACCTGCCCAGGCCCAGGGACGCCGCCCTCCCTGTAGCTGGCTCCAAGCTGCAGGCCAAGTCCCCTCGCGTGGACGCTGCCCCACAGGCCCCTGCTCCCAGGGCCCCATGGT
Organism: Scalopus aquaticus; assembly: GCA_004024925.1. Lineage (NCBI taxonomy): Eukaryota > Metazoa > Chordata > Mammalia > Eulipotyphla > Talpidae > Scalopus > Scalopus aquaticus. The sequence goes on along the minus strand of PVIJ01014122.1, from coordinate 22,231 downwards.
ACAGACCGGCCAGCATGGGGCAGCTGTCGCAGGCCCTGCCCAGCAGCAGCCCGGGGCAGGGGTCCTGGACTCAGCCCCCACGGCTCAGAGGACATCAAAGGTGGGCTCTTCGGTCAGGACTGTGGGGGCGCGGGGAGGGTCACCCAGGGGCGGCAGGGGCTGGCCCCGCCACGAGGGAGGAGGCTCAGCACGAGGGCTGAGCCTCCCGCTGACCGGGGCAAGTGGTGGGCACGGCAGCCCCCGCCTGCTCCCGGGAGACCCCGGTGCCCGAAGCCACGGCCACCCTGCAGCCCAAGCCCCGAGCCCAGAGGCTGCGCCGCCCAGCAGCCCACGGGGCAGGACAGCAGGCCGGCCTGGAGGGCTGGACGGGACGGGGCGCAGGGGCCGGGCGAGCTGGCGGCCGGGCAGGCCCCGAGCACCGCAGCCCAGGGGGGCGGACACGCGCAGGCGGCCGCTGCACTCTTCCGATGGACGCGAGGGCGGGGTGGGGCGGCCGGCCTGGGGCCGGAGCCCCCGGGCAGACACCCTTGGAGAAGCGGGGACCTGTGTGGACACTGCGGCCCAGAGGGGCTCGGGATGGGAGCCGCAGCGGGCACTGGGCAGCCCGGGGCGCCAGGCCACACAGGAGGCCCGAGGAGCGCAGGCCAGGGCTCCCGGCTGAGGAGGAGCCGCCGGGCGCAGGAGGACGCCCTGAGGGCATCGGGAGGCCTGGGCTGCGGCGGTGACCACGGCCTGGCGGGGAGAGGCCGAGACAGGCGGGAGAGTGGCAGGGTGAGCCGCGGTGTGTGTGTGGGGGGTATGTGTGGGGGTGTGTGTGTGGTCTGTGTGCAGTGTGTGTGTGTGTGTGTGCTGTGTGGGTGTGGGGGTGGTGTTTGTGTGTGGGGAATGTGTATATTGCGTGTGGGGTGTGTGTGTTAGGTGTGGAGTGTGTGCGGTGTATGTGGTGTGTGTTATGTGTGTGTGGTGTGTGTTGCATGGTGTGTTGTGTGTGTGGTATATGTGTGTGATATGTGTGGTGTGCATGGTTTGTGTGTGGCATAGAGTGTGTGTGTGGTGGTACGTGTGTGGGAAGTATGGGGTGTGTGGTGTGTGCCGGGGGTGTGTAAGGTAAATGGTGTGTTTGTGTGTGGTGTGTGTGGTGTGTGTGGTGTGTGCATACGTATGGTGTGTCTGTGCGTGTGGTGTGGTATGGTGTGTATGTGATGTGTGTGTAGATGTGTGTATGGGGTGTGTGGTGTGTGCGTGGTGTGTGCCTGCTGTGTGTGTGTGGTGTGGTGTGTGGGTGTGTGCGGTGGTTGTGTGTGTGGGTGTGTGTGATGTGTGTAGAGTGTTGGTGAGTGTGGTGTGTATGTGGGGTGCTTGTGTGTGATGTGTGTGTGTGTGGTATGTGTGTGGCATGTGTGGGGGGTGTGGTGTGTGGGGTGTGTGTGTAGTGTATACATGTTGTGTGTTGTGTGAGGTGTGTGGTGGGGTGTGTGTGGGTTGTCTGTGTGTGTGTGCTGTAATGTAGTGTGGGGGGTGTGGCAGGGGTGTGTGGGGTATGTGAGGTGTGTGGTGTGTGTGTGTGCGTCCAAGTGTGTGTGGGGTGTGTGTGGGGGGTGTGTATGGTGTGTGCATGGTATGTGTGTGTGTGTGTGACGTGGTGTGGTGTGTGGGGGTGTGTGGCAGGGGTGTGTGGGGTGTGTGTGTGCGCGGGGGTTGTGGGCTGGTTGTGTGCTGTGTGTTGTGTGTGGGTGCGTGGGGACAGGGCGATGAATGTTCCGGGAAGGTGACTGGGGTGCCCAGGCCTCCCCGTGTCCAGGGCCGGCCACCTGCTGAGGACAGCTGCCCGGGGGGGCAGCAGGTGTGGCACCCAGAGGCAGGAGGTCACCGCTGGTCCCGGCCACCCGCCCACGGTCCCCCAGGGGCCTCTTGGGTCACTGCCCACCAGACGCGGGGCCCGGCTTGGGGGGGCAGCGCAGAGCCCCGGGGAGCTAAGTGGCCCTGCCCGGGTCCAGCCAGGGCGGCCGTGGTCGGGGCCCCGGGCCCGGGCATCCTGGGCCCGCAGAGCTGTGCTGCCCGGAGCCGAGGCCGGCTGGGGGCGTGGGCGCCTTACCCAGGTTGTCGGTCACCTGGTACGCGTCCCGCAGGTCCTTCATGCGGAAGCCGATGACGTCCACGAAGTCCTCCACCAGCCGGAAGAGCTCCTTGGCGTTGGGGCCCATCTGGGGACGGGCACAGGGCCTCAGGGGGTGCCCGGGCCCACGGGTCATCGGAGCCCCGGCCGCAGGCCGGGCCGGACACAGGAGCCAGGGCCGCCCCCAGCTCCCTCACCCCTCCTCGACCCGGTCCCCCAGGCCCTGCAGGCAGCAGCAGGCGGGACCCCCGTGGACCACGACCCAGAGCCTGTGCCCGAGCCCAGAGCCCTCCAGGCGGCCTGCGCTGGCCGCTCGCCCGACGTACCAGCTGGGCCTCCTCCCACTTGTCCCGGTTCTCCTCGGCCAGCAGATTGCTGATGATCTGGACGAAGTTCTGGAGAGAGCAGGGAGGGCCGGGGCAGGGATGGCACCAGGGCCGGGGCAGCAGGCGGCCAGGTGGGGCTCGGGGCGGCCAGGGCTTTGGTCTGTTCGAGGGGCCGGTGAGGTCCACGCCGCTCGGCGCCGCCCGCCGCCCCGGCGCACCTGCACGTCCCCGGGCGTGGGGCTGTAGTAGGCCCTCCGGAAGATCTCGGTCATGTTCCTCAGGACGTCGATGGTGGACAGCAGGTCCCCGCTGTAGCTGGTGCCGTCCTGGGAGATCTCCACCAGCGTCTGGATGACCTCAGAGACCCCCTCCCCGGGCAGGCCGCGCTGCGCCTTGGCCAGGTGCTCCCGGGTCTGCGGACACGGAGGGAGGCTGTGCCCTGCAGGACCCCCGAGGCGGCGCGACGCGCCCGCGGCGGCCGGCCCAGGCCGCGGCCTCACCATCATCTGGATGTTTCGGTAGTCGATGGACACGCAGCGGATGTAGGTGGGCGGCTCCCAGTAGGCCACGCCCTCCTCGTCCAGCTCGCAGCGGCGCAGGATGAGACCTGCGGACGCGCGGGTCAGCCCTGCCAGCCCTGCCTCCCGCCCCGGACACCGCGTGCGGGGCCACCCGGGGCCCCGTCCACTCCCGGCTCAGAGGGAGCCGCGCGGGCCTGGGCGCACCGCGGTGGGGCGGGGCAGCCCGTCCCCCCGCACCCTCGCCCCGCAGGCCACAGGGGAAGGGGACTCCGCTCGCGGGCCGGGCTGTCACGTCTCCGCGCCCAGCCGGAAGCGAGGGCTTTGTGGGGCACCGCGCCGCTGGCTCTAGGTGGGCGCGCAGGCAGGGCGACACCCGCAGGGTCCCGCGCGGGCGTGTCCCCTGTGCAGACAGCTCCCGCGCAGGCCCGAGGGCGTCCCGGGGCCCACACACCTCCGTGGGCACGGGGCGGGCGTCCCACGACCGCCTGCAGGCTCTCACCCGTGGCATTCCGAGGACACCGGACTGCGGCCACCTCTCCCGCCGGGGTCTCCTTCCAGATGACTGTGCCAAAGTTGTCCTCGTCACAGATCTCATGAGGCTCTGCCCAGGGGCCAGGGACAGTGAGGGGCGGCGGGGCAGGCTAGGCCAGAGGCCGAGGGAGGCGCTGCCACGGCCCTGCCCGCCCACCTGCGGCGCATGCGTCCTGAGCCACGCCCTTAGCCGCGCCTCCCCGGAGCCACGCCCTTAGCCACGCCTCCCCGGAGCCACGCCTCCCCGAGCCAGCTCCTGGTGTGGGGAGGGGGCGCTCACCAGGACACCGCTGGGCACCGCACTGCCGGTACTCGTCCTGGGGGCCCTGGCAGGCAGCTCCCCCGAAGAAGGGCCCCGAGCAGAAGCGCTCCCGCCGCTGCGTGCCCCCTCCACACGTGACGCTGCAGCCGCCCCACATTGCCCAGGCCTGCCACTTCCCATCCACTGCGGGCCGCGGGCCAGGGGAGGCAGGGCCGCAGAGCCACGGCCGGGGATGCCGGCGCCCGGGGGCACAGGAGCAGGAAGGCACAGGGAGAAGAGGGGTCGGGACCAGGAGAAACCAGAGCGCAACTTGATGCCCGGTAGGCCAGTGCCCGGTTCCGCCTGCCTCCACCGCGCCGCCCCAGTTCCCCCAGCCCCGCAGAGGCCCGGCCGGCCGGGGCGCCCCTGACCTGGGCACTGCTGCAGGAAGCAGTCTCGCGTCTCTACCCAGTGGCCCTGGCACTCTGCGCCCCCGTAGGAAGGTCCGTTGCACTCCCGCGTGCGCTGCTGCCGGCCCTGGGAGCAGCTGGCCGAGCAGGCGCTCCAGCTGGACCACTCGTTCCAGTTTCCGTCCACTGCCCGGCCCGGGGGAGCAAGGGACAGGCGGCCGGCGTGAACACCGGGGACGCCCAGCCTGGCCCTGGGTGTGAGCCCTTCCAGGGCCTATCCTCCCCCCGGCAGCTGGACAGGGGTTTGAGCACCCCTGGGGAACCCCGCCCCAACACCAACGGCCGAGGAGCCTCGGCCTCCTGATGACAGGATCCGGCCTCGGCGGCCCGGCGGGTGGACGGCGAACCCGTCCCCGGGCTGGTCAGCGGGCCGCGGCCGCCCGCCGTTCCCATAGCCCCGCCAGAGCCCTCCCTCTCACCTACCAGGGCACAGAGCGATGTTGCAGAACTTGGTTTGCTTCTCAGGCCCTTCGCAGGGGTTGCCTCCGAACTGGGGGGGCCTGCAAGTCCGTGTGCGGTCCCGGAAGCCGCGACCGCAGGTGCTGGAACAGAGGCTCCAGGGCGACCACTCGTCCCAGGCGCCGTGCACTGAGGAGGGACCACAGGGCTCTGCTGCTCTTGGTGACCACTGCCTGCCCCGCGGGCCCCGGCCCTGGGGCCCCTTCTGGCCGCGAGGTCCTTCCCCAGCCGCTGACACCAGGCCCCGGCCCCGCCCCTAGCCCCTGAGGTCCCGCCCCAGCCCCGCCCCGCCGAGGCCCGCCCCCGGCGCCCGCCCACCTGGACACACCGCCGAGTTGTTGCACAGCCGCTGCTCCCGCAGGGGCCCGCTGCACTGCGTGCTGTAGGAGGAGGACACGCAGAAGCGCGTGCGGGTCTGCCAGCCCTCGCCGCAGGTGCTGGAGCACACGCTCCACGGGGACCACTCCTCGGCCGCGGGGTCGCCTGCCGGCCCAGACCCACGCGTCACTGGCCTGCCGCTGCGCCTGGCAGACCCGGGAGGAGGCGCCGTGCAGGCTGCAGGCTGCGCCCGCGGGACGGGCAGCCGGCCTCGAAGCCCGAGGGGCTGGGCGCGGGGCTGACCTCACCAGGGACTTGCCCTTCTCCCTACAAGGTTGGAACCTGGGCAGCCCCACGTGGGGGGGCCCCTGCGCCAGCACGCTGGTCTGCGTGGAGGCAAGAGCCTGGCGCCTAAGAGGTTATTCTAATTATGGCAAGTTATTAAAGTTATTACCTAGAATTAGCAGCGATTAGTGACTGGCAACATTTGCCGAAGCCCCGCTCCGGACGCCAGCCCTGCCCACCGGGGCCCCGCCGCACGCGGCTCACCCGTCTGCGGCGCCGGGAACCCGAACTGCTGCAGCTCGTCCCCCAGCTCCTCCCGCCGCCGCGCGTCGGTGGACCGCAGGGACTGGCTCCGGGAGCCGGTGCGCCCCGCCGCTGCAGGACAGGCTCGGGTCGGCGTCCAGGCTGCCTTGGGGCTCCAGGTCACTCTCTGACCTGAATCCCTTGGCCGCTGTGGAGCGGGGCTGGGCTGGCCCCTGGGGGCAGCTGAGAAGTCTGAGGCCAGAGCACCACCCCCACCTGGTGATGCCAACCCTCTCTGGTCACTGCGGGTCCCCTCTTCCCTGCTCTGCAGCCCCCTCGCCAGCAGCACGGGGGGCGGGAGCGGCTGCTGCCCTGCTCCGCCGCCCACCAGCCCGCCGGCCCCGCCCGGCCCACGCCCCAGGGCCCTCCCGGCTCTGGAGACGCGCTTCTCCCCGCGGGCAAGTCCCTCACGGGAAAACGCGGAAGAATGCCAGTCTCGTTATTACCTGATTTAACTTTATGGAGCCCGCTAAAAAATGCATGAGGTCATTAGCGTCTTATTAGAAGGATGCATCCTGGAGACAGGATGGTGCTGGGGGGCGTCAGGCTGGGGCTGGACAGCCGTCCGCGCGCACCCCAAAATTCCCAATCCAGAGGTGCGACTGAAGTCCCATCCGGTCTCACCGACCTCAGCCCCTGCTCCTGGGCCCCGCCCCGCGCCCGCCCCGCGCCCCGCCCGCGGCACTCACGCCCGCAGGCCTTGCGGTTGCACAGGCGGCCCTCCTCCAGCACCCCTTCGCAGCCGCCGCCCTCCACGCCATGCGCCGGCAGGCAGCTGCGCGTCCGCGTCTGCAGGCCGCCCCCGCAGTCGCGCGTGCACTCGCCCCACAGCGACCACAGCTTCCAGCCGCCTGCGGGAACAGAGGGCGGCTGTGGCCTGCGCGGGCTCCCAGGCGGGAGTCTGGGCACAGCCGCCCCCCAGGAGAGACCCCACAGGCCAGACCAGCCCAGCAGGCCTGGGGTCCGCCGGGAGGCCGCCCCCGCTGGGTGTGTGGGGCCTGGTGTGAGCAGATGCTGGCGGGGCGAGGGGCCCAGGAGGGCACCAGGAGGCAGGGTCCAGGAGGCTGCGTGCCCGGCTCAGCCCCCAGGTGGGTCTGAGGAATGAATGATGAGCCCCCAGCCACACTGGTGGCTGGTGCCCTTTTTGCTAAGGCCCTCACTCCTGGGCACAGGCCCTCGGCCTGCCTGGACCCCTCCCGGGGGCCCGCAGCGGCTGACCTGTGTCCTTCCCCACGCGGGGACGCAGGGCTGACCAAGGTCCTCCAACCCAGGGCGCAGCAGAGCTGGGACCCCGGGCCCTGCCGGGCGGGCACTGAGCCAGAGCGAGCCTGGGGCCGGGTCCTCCGCTCGGGCTCGGGCCCCTCGGGCCCTGCCCTGCCCTGGCCGCCCTCTCACTGGCCAGTCCTCCGACACCCGGCCACCGGCCCAGAGCCTGAGCCGCTGGTGGCCTGTGTGCCACAGAGGACACGGAGCCCGCGGCGTTGGGGAGACACGGAGGGGCGCGCGGGAGGCCACCCCTTCTCAGCCAGAGCGTGAGGCTGCAGGCGGGGCGTCGGTGTGCCCACACCAGCTGCCCGCCGGGCCCCTCCAGGGAGGGGCACTCCAGGGAAGCCGGGCCAGGCCTGCTCAACAAGGCACCAGCTCTGGGCCACAGGCACACACGTGCCCAGTCTGTGGCGGCCAGGAGGCAGCTGCAGGCTGGCCAGGGCGCGCGGGACCCCGCTCACTCGGGCTGGACGCTGCCCACATGGCCGCTCGCCCAAGGCGGCATGCCTGGCCGGCAGGAAGGCCCCAGCACCTCAGCTCCTGTGGCTGGCGGTAGGCCTCACCCCTGGGGTGAGAATGAGGGCTGCAGGGGGCCCCAGAGGAGGACTGGCCGGAGTGGGCATGGCGCCCAAGGACACCCACTAGCCATGGGACAGTCGAGGCCAGCCCGCCCCGGACTCCAGGCCTCGGCTGCAGAATGCACCTGTCCCTGCCAGGATGGACAGGCCTGACCATGCACGGCAAAGGGTGGGTGGCTGTGATGACGGGGTGGGAGTGGACCCCAGAGAACCCCTTTGATTTGCAGCAAACTGTCCGGCAGAAGCCCTGCACCTGTGCTAGGAGCCGACCAGCAGGGGGCGCCAGGGGCCAAGGAATGGGGCTGGAGGACGGGCGGTGCAGGGCACCGGGGCGTCCTCCTGGGGATAGACGGTGGGAGGGGAGCCCAGCCCCAGCCTGCCGCAGAGCCTCTACCCGCTGCCCTCACAGACCCCCGGGCCCCGAGAGGCCCAAGGCCATCCTGGTGCAGGCCCTTGGCCGGACCGGGCAGGGGGCCTGTCCCTGACTGGCAGTGCCCCCGCGCTGCCCAGCAGCCTCAGCTCGGGCCCGCAGACCCTCGGGGGCAGGTGGCTGGTCCGGCCCCTGCGGTCTGCAGGGCACCCTCGCTGCCCCCACTGCTCGGGTGAGACCCAGGCTGGAGGGCTGCGCCCCCTGCGAGCAGGCCCCTCCGAGGAGGAGTGCCCCGTCCCTGCACCTCCAGGGTGCATCAGGCTGGGGTGCCCTCCCCCACACCCCGTGGGCCCTGCCCAGTCAGGCGCCTCAGTACACAGGAACTGGACACCCCCGGCCACCGAAGAGGCAACACTTCACCCCTTACAGTGGAAGAAACTGGGGGGCTGGTGAAGTCACCCCGGGAGGTCAGCCCCAGAGCAGGCTGTGCTAGGGTCTCTAGTGCTGGGAGCACCCCAAGATGGAGGCACTACCTAAGCACCTCAAAGGTGGTGGAAGGGAGGGGAGGGGCAGGACAGGGTGCTGAGGGGACGCTGCCCCACGGCCACTGCCTGCCCGCCCAGCGCCGCAGGCCCGGCTCACCTGGGGAGCAGCGGCGGCCCGGGTGTCCCTGGGATGTCCAGGCCCCGCGCCGCAGGCTGCCCGCCCCGTGCCCACGGAGGCGGCCGGCGGGACACAAGGGCCTGCCCTGGTCTCACCTGCAAGGCCCCCGCCGTCCTGCCCGAGCCCGCGCCCGGGGACCCACACAGGTCAGGCCGCCCGCTCCCAGTGGCCGGGCCAGCCCCCACGCGGACACCCGTGACGTGAGACTGGGTGGGTGGGAGAGAGGGTGTCCAAGCCAGCTCCTCTGAGGATGCCACTCAGTTCCCATGGCAACCACAGCGCTGCCTTTCAGGAGAGACTCAGGTTAGGCCTCAGCTGCCAGAACACCCACGACTCCCGGGCTGGTTACCTTGGTGACCCAGGTGGTGAGGACGAGGTGGGGGAGGGGCAGGGAGGCGGGAACCAGCCAAGGAAGGGCCCCGGCTCGGAGGGGACCCACCCCACAGTCCGGCCCGGGCTGCACACGCGGGGGAGGGAGGGCCACACCGGTCACATGCGGGCCCCGTCAGCCCGCCCCCGGCCACCCCGAGCCCGACCCGGCCGCCTGGAGCCCCACGCTGGCCGCCCCGAGCCCCAGCTCTGGCCACCCCGAGCCTGACCCGGCTGCCGAGCCCGACCAGGTCATCCCGAGCCCCGATGCTGGCCGCCCTGAGCCCCAGCCCTGGTCACCTTGAGCCCCCACCCTGTCGCCCCAGCCCCGGCCCCGGCCCCGGTCATCCTGAGCCCCAGCCCTGGCCACCCCGAGCCCCAACCCGGTCACCCCGAGCCCCAGCCCTGGCCGCCCCGAGCCCCGACCTGGTCACCCTGAGCCCCAGCCCTGGCCACCCCGAGCCCCGACGCTGGCCCCCCGAGCCCGGCTCTTGGAGCCCCTCCACACGTTGAGCCTGGGCCTGGCTGGGCCCCGCGCGGGCCCAGGGCAGAGGAGCCGCTGCGTGCCCCGGACGGGCCCTGGGCGGGCACGGAGGCCGAAACTGCCGGGCTGGGTGGCCAGGGCGCTCCTGGGCTGCAAGGGGTAGCGGAGGAGTGGGCGCGACTGGGGTGGGCTGCCCCTCCAGGCCGGAAAGAAGCCCCATTCTTCCAGGGCTCAATGCTCTTCTGTCTGGAGCCTCATTTCCATCTCATTAGGGCATGAATGAGCCAATTAATGGCGGCCAGGCAGCCTGGCCACCCAGGAGAGGGGCTGCAGCGCTGGCCTCCGGCCTCCTTCCCATCCTGGCGCCGCAGCCTGAGGCCGTGGCCTGCCCAGCCCCTGGGCCCCAGGTCCAGTGTGGAGTCGGGGAGGCCCTGCTAGGCTCCCAGCTCTGGGGGACCCCTCTGGAGGCGGCGGCCTGCGCGTCCCCTTTTCTCCAGCAGAGGGTGCCCCAGCCTAGCAGGTGGGTCAGCCTGGCCTATTTCTGCTGTGGCCAGGCAGGTTCCAGCATCGTCCAGCGCCTGGAGGACCCTGCAGGTTAGTCAAGTTAGGGGAGTGAGGGCCTGTTCCGGGCACTCACGACCCCCTTTGAGCCCCCACAACGGCTCCATAGGGGACAGGACAGCCCACAGGCGCCCTGGCCTAAGGGCCATGCGGGATGGAGAGTGTCCAGCAGCCTGGGCCCCCGCAGGGCACGTCCACCCCACGCGAGCTGGCCGGGCCTGCGCTCCTGGGGGTGGGGAGGAGGCGTGTGTCCACGCGAGGAGCCCGTAGGCCCAGGGCTCCCAGCCGGCCCTTGGGTGCTGGTCACCTGAGCTGTGGCCGCCACCTCACGTCCTTCCTTCCCATCTGTCCCCATCTCCCGCAGGCCTGCCCTCACGCCCAGTGCCAGCCACGCACACGGGGACACGCACACGGAGACACGCACGGACGCACAGGGACACACGGGGACACGGGGGACACGCACACGGGGACACACAAGGACACACAGGGACACACAGGGACACAGGGGACACGCACACGGGGACACGCACGCCGCTCCAGTCCCGGCCGCCGCGGCCTCATCCTCTCCCTGTCCCTTCCACAATAAGATTCTTTAATTAAAACATGAATATTTGAACAGCCCTCGGAAGGCGCCGCGCCCCCAGAGCAGGCTGGGCAGACGCGGGCAGGGCGCGGCTGAGAGGCTGCCCAGAGCAGCCGGCGCGTGACGTGGCCAGGTGGCGTTGGCACGGCCAGCGGGCCAGGGTGGAAAGTGGGCCACGGCCGGCCGGCCACCTGCTCGGTGCCCGCCGGGAGATGGAGGGACGTGCCTGGCCACCAGCCCCGGCCAAGAGGGCCAGTTCCCTGGCGCAGGGCGCAGCGCAGCCGCCCGCCCGCAGCTGTGCGTCTCCCCGGACAGGCAGCCTCTCTGGTCCCGGAGCGCGCCGTCTGCCCAGCACACACGCGGGCACACGCGGGCACGCACACGCGCGGGGCACACACGCTCCTCCCGCCCAGCCTGGCCCAGCCGACAGCCGCTGCTGACACCGCCGCCCAGCCGCACCTTTGCCCTCGGCCTCACCCGCCCGGGACTGACCAGGCGCTGCCCGCACCCTGGCGGCCCGTCACCCCGCTCTGTGGCGCTGCCCGCTGAGCAGGGCGGGGCCTTAGGGACCAGACGCCACAGAGCGGGCGGGGGCGCTCCAGGGACGGGGCTGTGGGGCGGGGCCAAGCCGGGCGCTCGGGGCAGCCTCCCGGCTGCGGCATCAGAGCAGGCAGCTGCGAGGGCCCGGGGCTGGAGGGGATGGGGCGCCCCGAAAGGACCGCTGAGCCGAGCCGGAGGGCGCCTGGGGCGGGGACACTGCTCCGGTTAGTTCCCGCAGGGCCTGCGGGCTGGCTGACCTCGCCGTGCCCGGCCCTGCCCAGCACCAACGCGCCGGCGCTCCCCGCCGCCGGGCAGGGACCCCACCGCCCCAACAGGGCTTGCGGGGCGGGATCTGCCCGAGTCCCGGAAACCGGCCCCAGGGCCCGCCCCCACGCCGGCAGCACGCACGGCCAGCGCCCTGCCCCCGGTCACTACACGCATGCCAGGCGCACGGGGCCCGCGCACGCCACCGCCCCGCGGAAGCACACTGTGCATGCCTCGCGCACATGTGCACATGCGGACGCACACGGGCGCGCACGGGCACGCGCGCACACCTCCCCGCCCTGGCCGACAGTCCTCGCACCCCTCCTCAGCTCCCCTGCGGCCCCCTGACGGCTGCCAGCAAATGCCTCGCGCTGCCCGGCCTTCACTGCCCGAGGCTGTCGGGACAGCGGGACTTCGCCCTGTCCCTTTGGAAGGGGAGGGCTGAGCAGTGCCGCGGGGCTTGGGGCTGAACCTCAGGCCTGACCCGCCCACGTGAACGGCCGCCTGCGCCCAGCTCTCGCTCAGGCCCCCTGTGGCCTCCACACTGTCCTCTCGCTTGTCCTCCCCCGAGGCTTCTCGCCCCGTTTGTCGTCCTCGTTCCAGAAACTGCCATCTGGCCCCCTTCTCCCCCATGCCACGCCCCTCACGCCGGTGAGGTCAGCGGCCCTGCCCAGGCGCCGGCTGCTGTGCCCTGAGCAGGCCAGGCCAGCCCCTCCTGGATGCCTGCCCAGGGCCCCTCCTCATCCCTCCGGCCGACACCCCTCTGCGCTCAGGCTGCGGGTGCCCACCTCTGCCCCAGCCTGCGCCCGAAGCTCGGGATCCCCGGCTGTCCCGCGGCAGCCAGCTGCTGCTGGAGCCTGCGCACAGTAGGGGCAGAATGCGCACAGTAGGGGCACAGCGCCCCCAGGCATCATGCCCTGCCCTGGCCTCCTGGTAGCCTCTGGGCCATCCTGCCCGTTCCCACAAGGCCGCTGCCCTCGGGGCTCACGGGGTACTCGAGGGAATCCGCCTGTGCGGGCTGGGGTGGGCGGAGGGGCATGGAGGCAGGCAGCCACCCCACCCCGCGTCCAGATCCCAGCCCCTCCCTCTGCCGTGCCCACTGCCCTCGCCCTGTGCCCAACCCCCGTCGCTCCACCAGGCAGGCTTCCCCTTCCAAGGTCACAGTGACCTCTGCCTCGGGCAGCCTCCTCCTACCTCGGTTGGGTGGCCCTGGAGCAACTGGCGTCCCCTCCTTGAGGGGGTTTCTGCTGGCTTCCTGGACGCCCCAGGCCAGGCCCGCACCCAGGGGTGCCAGGGATCGCTGCCAGGCCCCGGGCTGTGGAGAGCTGAGTGCTGAGGCCGGTGTCCCTTCCGCCCCACGTGGCCACTGTCTACCTTGAGGCAGCCTTGCGAGCAGGCGTCCACGGGCTCGCTCTGTCCACACAGAGCCCCGGTGGCCCTCGCCCCTCCTGTCTCCCAGCAGAGCAGACGATCCTCCCTCCCGGAAAGAACCAGACCCCTGTCCTCGCCCTCCTCCTTCCCCCACCCGACTCCCAGCCCCTGCCCGGCGCCAGGCGCACAGTGGGGCGGGGGGCACCGCCCGAGACAGCGCCGCCCTCCCTCTGCCGGTCACTCACCTGGGGCTCCGTCCCCGCCCCGGTCCTGCGTCAGGCTGGTGAGGCAGTTCTCGGGCCCTCCGGCCACACCGTCCCGCAGGCAGACGTCACCTCGGGGGGCCGGGGGCCCCACGGCAGGGTCTCCGGGGTCACCACCCAGGCAGGCACAGGGGGTCTGCATGATGCCGCAGGGGTGGGAGCTGCGGCTGCCGGCCAGACAGGCGTCCAGCCAGCGGCACAGCATCTGGCAGGCGGCCCGGCTGGGGCTGCGGTTGCCCACCACCAGGTACTCCACGGAGAAGTCGTCGCCCGGCCCCGGGGGCACCCCGGGCGGCTGCTGGCGCAGCATCTGCAGGAACTGCTTGCCGGCCTGCAGGAAGGCCAGGGGCGCGGCGGGGTCACACAGGCGCAGCACCTCGTCGAAGCCCTCCACGCCCAGGTAGGTGCGCGTGGACTCCAGGAAGGAGTCGAACTGGTAGGTGCGCACGCGGCCGGGCCCGCGGCAGGGCGCGGGCGCCTTGGCCACCTTCATGTACAGCGTGTAGCGCCGCGGGTCGGGGTTGCGCAGCGTCCAGGAGCAGCGCGAGGCGTTGCTGGGGAACACGGCGGCCGCCGAGAAATAGCCGAAGAACTTGCCCTGCACCAGTGTGGCACAGGGCTCGGCGCCCGGCCCCCCATCTGCGCCCGAGGCCGCCCGCGCCCCGCGCCCCGGCGCCAGCGGCAGCAGCAGCAGCGCGGCGAGGACGCAGAGGGGGCCGGGGGTGGCGGCCTGGCCCCTCATCCTAGCTCGCGGGGCCGCCGGGGTTCCGCGGGCTGGGCAGGCAGGCGAGGGCCAGGCCTTGACATGCCAGGTGGGGTGGCCGCGGGCCGGCTGGGCGGGGCGTCCACGCGGCAGTGGGGTGAGGGCCTCAGAGGACCGGGAGGGCAGCGAGGCGCCTCCGGCCGGGGGCTGGCAGCAGCAGCTGGAAGAGAGAGGGAGGAACTGTGAGCCACCCTGGGCCCGCTGGGTGGGCCGCACCCTTGTTCGGTGGCAGACGCGGCCCTGCGCTCCCAGGCCCTGCCCGGTCCACGCGCCGCCAGCCAGCCAGTGTCCACCTGGCCCACTGCAGGGACAGGGCGGCAGGTGCCCGGGCCAGGAGAGGGCCTCCTCGCCCGCTGGGCTGCCCAGTGCCCCGGGGACCTAGGCGGCACCCGCTTGCCCGGAAAGCCTGGCCGGCTCTGTGGTCCGCCCCCGCTGTCCCCGGTGTCTGCGTCCCCCCACCTCGGGCGGCCTGGCTCTCCCAGGCCCCTGCGTCTCCGGCCCCGGCCGCTGTCCCCTTCCCCTGACCTTCCCGCCCTCCCCCTGCTGCCCGTCTTCGGGGACCATCTGCAAACCGACAGAGGGGCGTGGGGCAGGGAGGAGGGGACAGGGCTACCACCCACCCCGGCTTCGGAGCTCACTCGGCACGGGGGTGTGGGGACCCCCACAGTCCCTTGGGGAGTGAAGGGGTCAGTGCTGTCCACCCTCCGTCCCCACCCACCACTGCAGCCTCCTGCACCGGGCCCCGTGTGTCCCCGCCAGTGAGCCGCCCTCCCTTTGACCCCTCCTGGCCGGACCCCGGCCCTGGCCAGCTGGGTGGGGGTCGTGCAGAACGTCCACGTCCAGGCCCAGGCTGCCCGCGCCGGCCCTGCCTCACCCGCCCTGTGCAGGACAGGCCCTGCTGCCCCCTCCTCCCACAGAGACAGGCTGGGGCGCACTGGGGCTGAGTGACGGACCCCAGGTCGCGGTGAGGGGTGGGACAGGCCACGCCACAGCCCCTGGGTGGCCCTGGACGCAGCCCCGCAGGGCGCCGCCCCGCAGGGCGCCCCGCTCCCCAGCGGCTGCCCGGCACACCCGGGAGGGGGTGCCAGCCCCACTTGTGAGCCAGGCACAGCCCAGCTCAGCTGGCACAGCCCTTCTCCCCTCCCCCGGCGGGCACCAGTGGGCACCTCCTGCCTCCAGCCTCAGGCTCCCCCGTGCTGGCAGGTCCCGGGCAGCAGCTGGGCAGCCAGCAGGGGAGACCCCGCAGACCTCTCTGCTGACCATGCCCGCCGGCGGGGCCCACAGGACACACTGCTCCTCTGCCAGCCCAGCCGCCCCAGGCACAAGGTCGCCGCAGCCTGTAGGCAGTGCTGAGCCGGGGGCCACCCCCACTCCCAGCCTCAGTCTCCCCGCCTGTACAGTGGCTTGAGGCCGCACGCTGTCCACCAGCGGACAGGAGCTGCCCAGGGACAGGGCTGACCCCGCAGGCTGGGGCCGGGGCAGCCGTCCAGTTCCTGGTGGCAAACCTCAGCTCCCCGCGAAGGGGCCTTTGAAAGCAGACACGGAAGCTTGCGGGGTGGGCTCCCCACACCTGCACCCACGCTGCCCCAGCCCCGCTCCCAGGCCCTCGAGGCCATCGTGGACACAGACCGAGCTGAGCCGTCTGCCCAGGTCGCACACCCCACGTGGGGGGAGAGGGCCCCCCGGGCCAGCCTGGACCCCGAAGCTCCTACCCACCTGGCCACACTCCAGAAAGTCACCTGAGCCCAGCCTGGGCACAGGGCCGCTGCCTAGGCTGCCGCCAGCCCCCAGGGCGGCCCCATGGGACAGGCCCGCCCACTGCCCAGCGGGCCCAGGGCCCCGGTCCTAGGTGAGTTTGGGCGAAGCCCGATGGAGGCGGCTGGCAGCTGACCCCCGGGTGCCCGACCCCCAGCACAGCAGCCCCTTACTCGGTCATCCCCGCCTGTGGGCTGCTAGCCCTGACCCTGAGTCCAGGCCACCCCGAAACCTGCCATCTGCCCCAGAGGAGCCGGCAGCCTGGCCGCCCCAGGCCTGGGCCCCCCTGGGCCTGTCACCGGCCCGAAGCCCCTCCACGCCAGGGACAGGCGGGCAGAGCAGGAGCGGGGCCGCCGGTCTGTGGTCCTCCTGCCTGAAGTGGCCGCCGCCGAGGGAGCGCTCCCATGCTCCGGTGGACACCAGTCAGGTCCATCCCGGCCTGGCCCAGCGCACGGAGGGGCCTCTCACCCCGCTGGCCCGGAGGGGTGGCCGGGTCAGGCCGTGCTGAGGTCCCGAGGGGGCGTGGGGGCCGGATCCAGCCGCAGTGGGGGTGCGCCTGCTGCTGGGGTGGGCGGGGCAGCCCGGGCAGGGCCAGCGAGGGTGCCCAGCGCGGGGTCTGGCTGGGCCGGGCGGGCTGTGCGGCCGCGGTGTGCGGTGTGTGCACGTCGGCCTGTGTGCGCGCACGTGTGTGTGGCCGTCTGAACACGTGTGCCTGTGTGAGCGCCGCCGCACATGGGTCTGCTCGCCCTGCCACGGCAGGGGGCCCAGTGGGTGCCCGGGGCGTGGGGGCAGCACGGCCCTCAGGAGAGCCCGGTGGCCAGGCCTGCTGCGGCCAGGCTGCCCCAGAGCTGTGGGGCATGCGGGCTGGCCGGCCGAGGGGTGGCTCTGCGCCGCAGGACGCGCCTCTGGGCAGCGCTGGGCTAAGGCCGCCTCTCCAAGGCCACGGCCTCAGCCCTCGTCCTGCTTGCTGGCCTGCCCTGTCCTGGCCAGGTCACCGTGGCTTCCAGGGAGTGGCCATTGGTGCCCAAGATGCCTCCCTCCCCTCCCCCTCCCGACTGAGGAGCACCCTCCTCCCCACTGGCGGCTGGGGAGCACCGTCCGCGGGGGACGCGGCCCTCTCCTACCACCATCCCAGACGTCTCCCCGGCCACAAACGTCAGCCCCGGTGCCTCAGTTTCCCCGCAGTGCAGCAAGGGCGGTGGCTGCTGCCTTCCGGCTCCGGGCCCCTCCAGCCTCACCTCTGCCTGCCCCACCCTCCTCCCCGGGCTCCCACTGACCGCGGCCTTGCGTGTCCCCTCCCCACCCCCCGGGGCCGCCAATGGCCGCCCAGACGCCGGCCACAAAGGCGCTCTGTCGTCCCGCAGCCTCGAACAGTGCGCCTGTGTGCTGGGAGGCTGCGTGGGGGAGGGGCGGTGGGCACCCCGGCACCCTGCCCCGGCAGCTGCCCTCTGGGCCACGTGGGGCGCCCCTGGGCCCCCAAAGATTCCTCTGGGCTGCGGAAGGTCGGGTGGCCCGGCGGGGCCTCTGGCTGCCGAAGGACCCCGTCCCTTCCACTCTGCAGAGAGGCGGGGTGGGGGTGGGCGCGTGGCTGGGTCAGGCCCCCAAGGGGCTCCCCGTGTTCAGCCCCATCTGAAGCCTCCTTTCTCTGCCAGCCCGCCGGCCGCGGCCACCTGGGGGTTGCCGGGTGCTGCCCGGGAGCAGACGGGCCCTGGGGGCCCCCGGGGGGCTGAACGGTTCTCCACTGCCCACCCCGGGGCGAGGTGCCATTGCCCCAGGCAACCGGGAAGCAGGTCCCCCGCCTCCACCTCCCTGCCCAGCCCAGCACCCCTGGCCGGGCCAGGCCAGCTCTGGAGGGGCTCGCCGCCCAGGCCACCTACAGGCCCCGCGCTCCGGCCAGGCCCACTGCCCTCCAGGGCCCAGGGCGCGGTGCTGCCCTCGCGGGAGCCTGGCCCGACAACGCCCCCAAGGGGAGCCCCCTCCTCTGCACCCCAGCGCCCTGCACGCCGGCACACACACATGCACAGATACACGCGACCTCTGGCGAGACCCCGGCTCCTGGGCCCCGGCCGGGCTCTCAGGGGACAGTGGCCGCTGCGCTTCGGAGTCCGCGCCCTGTCCACTCTGCTCGGGGCCCATCGTGTGTGGCCTTGCCTGAGGTGGCTGGTGGCCTGGACGTGACCTCCGCGCCCCCCGGCCTGTGTTCCTGAGGGCCAGACAGAGGGGCTGGTTCAAGGTCACCTGTTCAAGGTCACACAAAAGGGTGTGGGGACACGGGCAGTCAGGCAGGGGCCGCCCCGGGCAGAGGGCACGGCCCTCTGGGGGCGAGAGTAGACTCGGCACTCGTCCTGGATGGGCCTCGTGGCCCCCGACCCCGTGCGCAGCTGCCCGGGGTGGCGGGCCGGTCCAGGGGAGGGGGGACCGCAGCCTTCTCAGGAGCCGGGTGCCTGGGCAGAGGCCGGGGAGCAGGCCTGGCCCCGCCGCCCGACACCCAGTGCCCCCTCTGGGGCTGAGGCCAGGGGGCTGACAGAGAGAGCTGGGCCCAGGGCTCAGGCCGCTGCCCCCAGGGCACGGGCGGCCACCGGCGACCCGGCGCCAGCAGGCCCAGCCAGGGACGGCGCGGGTGCGGGTGCGAGGCATGTGTGGGCGTGTGCGGGCGTGTGCCCGCGCCGCACGGAGCGACGGCCGGTGTGGGTGTGCAGGTGAGTGAGAGTGCCGTGTGTGCTGAGTGTGCGCGGGGGCCGGTGTGCATGGCTGTGGGCGTACCCCTGTGTTGAGTGTGCACGAGTAGTGTGTGTGTCTGCACACACGTGCTGTTCAGAGGAAGGCTTTCTGGGGGCCTCCGGGCCGGGCTCCGGCTGCGGGGCGGCGGGGTGGGGCTGCAGCGGGTCCCCCACGCCCTCTCCACCTCCGGTCCGAGCCGCAGGCTCTCGGGGGTCCCTGGGGGGCAGAGCCCTTGGCCCTGTGGTGTCAGGCCGGGGAGCTTGAGGGGGACGATGGCACAGGCCTCGGGGTGCCTCTCTGCCACCGCTCCCACAGGGGCCCTGCTCAGCTCCCAGCTGAGAGTCAGCACCCCGAAGCTGGCCACAGGGAGGGTCCCAGCCAGGCCCACCGCAGCCTCGAGCCCCCAGAAGCTGCCCGTCACAGGCTCTGCCGCGGGCTCTCCTGGCCTCGCGGGGCCACCGTCAGCACGGGGCCCCACACCCCAGGGGGACGCCTGGACCCTCTGGGCGAGCCCTGGAGGCCCCCACACCTCCACGCTCGCGGGCAGTGGTGGGGCCGGCAGGACGAGGATGGGCCACGGAAGGTGGGGGTGCGAGGCGGGGTCAGGATGGGGGATGTGGGGGGCAGCAGCGCGCTTGTGGGGAGCCACTCACAGGACAGACTCTCGGTGTGCTGTGGAGCCACAGAACATTCTGGAAGGGCTGCAGGAACCCAGCAGGGAGGCCGGGGAGGAGACCCCGCACGGCCCTCCCCGGCCCCGCCCGCCGCGGCTCCCACAGCAGACGCGAGTCCTGCGCAGGGGAGGGGCGGAGTGGGACAGGAGCACCCCACACCCGGTGTCCCCCAGGACCCAGGGGCTGGGGGCCTGCGGTGAGGAAACTGGAGCGGCTGTGGGGATCCCCTCAAGGACTGGGGCAGTGGGGTACGAGCAGCGGGGCTCCAGGGCTCCAGGGGAGCCCCCCTCCGGCTCCGCTCCCCGGCCTGCCAGCCGCCGGGAGCCTCCTTCCTGCCCAGCCCCGGCCCCCGCCGGATCATCCCGTTAACCGGCCCCTGGAGCCCTTCCAGAATGTTCCATGCCCCAAAGGCACACGGGGTGTCTGTCCTGTAAGCAGTTGGGACAAGTGGCAGGTGGTTGCAGTGCCACCCCCCCCCCCAGGCAATGCCAGGTTGGGGTGTGCAGGCACACGCAGACTTGGGGTGCAGCTCCTGGCCTCGAAAGCCCTAGACGTGCAGTGATGGGGTATCGGGGTGCCCCTCTGTGGTCCTGAACGTCATCCATCCCATGGCACGCCCGTCCCCAGGCGCCCCTGCCGCTCGGGGTGCTCTCTGCCTCCGCCACCCTGCTGCCCGCGGGCGCCCCCTCTCTCCAGCAGGGCCCCAGGCCGCGCCCCTCGCTCAGAACGAAGCTCTTGGACACCGTGAGCCCGCAGGGTGATGCGGGCTCCCTCTGAGGCTGCCCCGCCATTCTCCAGATGGCCCAGGCGCCCTCCCCAGGACTGGCCCCTCGGCCCCTCCCGCCCTTCGGGGTGCCACTCCCTGGGGGAGCCCTGAGGAAGCCCGCCTCTGGGCCCCTACCAGCTTGGAGTCCATGCTCAGACTGGCTATGGCCTCTCGGTCCTCCCTGCGCCCGCCCGGCCAGGCTGCTGCCTGGGTGCTGGTGCCACGGGCCCTGGCTGTGCTGTGTCGCCCCCGGCCAGCGCTGTCCACGGCAGCCGCTCGGCAGCGGGGTGGTGGGCGCGGTGCGGGTGTGCTGGCACGTGGGGCGAGGGGCTCTGCGGGCTCAGGGTCTCCACGGGGTTGGGGCTTCCTGGCTTTGCTCGCGGGCAGCCGCACAGAGGGCAGGCCCAGGCCTGCGCGGGCAAAGCGAGTCCCGCTAAATGCTCCCACCCGGCGCACAGGGGCCGCCGCCCGCTGGGTGCCGGCGACAAGCCTGGGTCACCCCAGTGGCTGCCGTCGCGCACGTGCTACATGGCGCACAGGTCCACACACAAACACGCACGCTCACGCCTGTGCACGGGGTCGCGGGGGCGCGCGAGCTTGGGGGAAGGTGGGTGACGGGGGTTCGGTTGGAGACACGCGTGGCGGGCTCGGGTCCGGCAGCGGAGGGGCGAGAGGACGCGCGGGACGGCCAAGATGGGGCGCGCGCCGCCGGCCGCGGAGGCGGCGGAAGGGGCGGGCAGGGCCCGCGGGCGCGGCGTGGGCGCCCTCTCCCGGCCGGCCCGGGCAGCGCGCCGCGCGCCGCCCTCCGCCCTCCGCCGCCGCAGCCCGCGCCGGCCGCCTGGGCCGCGAGCCCCCAAGCGTCCCCGGGAGCGCCTCGGAAGCCCCCAGAACCCGCTCGGGAGGCGGGGCCGGGCTGGCCGGCCAAGGGTGAGGGCGTCTCGGAAGGCTTCCCGTGCCCCAGCCGCTCTCTGGGCCCTACGGGGCCTCCCAGCCGGGTCCCGCGGCCGTGCGTCTGCAGGCGCGGAGCTGCCTGGGGACCTGGCCAGTCCGGACGCCGCAGCTCCCGCAAGCTGCGAATCTCGGGGCGAGCGCCGAGGGCCTGGCCTGGAAGGGCTCCGAGAGCATAACCTACGCCCCCATTTCACGGACGGGGCCACCGAGGCCCGCGGGGAGCCGGAGCCAGAGAACTAGGGGAGGGACCCGGAGGGCTCAGCAACTCGGCAGCGTCCCCGCCAGGCGCGGGGCCCGGGAGCGCTGCGTGATGCCCAGGGCGAAGAGTCGCGCCTCCGCCCCCGCGCGGGAGCGAGGCAGGGGCCGGCGTCCTTCTCCAGGATTGGAAGCGGGGAACTCCCCGCTCGAGCCCCCCGCGCCGCGCCCGCCCCGCAGAGTCGCCGGCCGCCCTAGCGCACCGCCGCCAGTCTCGGGGCTGGGCCCCCCTAGCCCCCACATCCAGACGCAACAAGTCCGAAAGCTGTGCCGGGAAGCAGCAAGCGAGCCGAGAGGGAGGGTGCTGAGCCTGGCGCGGGGCGCTCCGGGATCCCCGAACGCGCGACGTCCACCTCCAGGGACCGGGCTCAGGCGGTGGGCAAGCCGGGCCCACCCAGAGGGCGGCCACCCCCTCCCCGGGCTCCTTCTCGGCGCGGGCGGGGGCGAGCCCGGACCCCTCCCCCTCCTTCGCCTGCTTGACCTTGCTCGGGTACCCAAAGCCAGACCCGGCGGCACCCAGGCGTCCTGGGCACGGAGTTTCGGTGCCGCCAGCGATGGCGAAGGGGCGATTCCTCAACCTCACTCGCAGCCTCCTGGGCTGCAGGGGTCGCGCAGAGACGGAGGGCTTCGGGGTTCTCGGAGACGCGGTGGCCATCTCCCCAGGCCCCAAACACCGTCTGCCACCTCCAGATTTGGAAAGGGCCCCCAGCCTCGCATTCCCCCACGTCCCCGCCCGCGTGGCCGCTGCTCATGCTTGCAGGGGGCGTGCGTTCGTGTCTGTGGGGGAGGGCGCCAGGCTCCTGGGTCCCCAGGGTGGGGTGGGCGCAGAGACCTCCCAGCCCCCTCCCCAAGTGGTGCCCCTCTGCCGCCCACGCCTCCCTGGAGCGGCAGTTCAGGCGACCCCGCCAGACACAGGGCGCAGGGACAGGATGGGGCGTGAGCAGGGACCGGCGCTGAAGGAGGGCTGGGGTAGGGGCCACCGGCCCTTGCACTCCAAGAAACTTGGAAGCTCAAGATAAAAGTGCCGGGGATAAGGTGCCCAGCGGCCCAGGCCCGGGTGCCAGGCTGGGGCACTCGCCGCCTGCGAAGTGACCCGGGAAAGACCGCGCTCCAGCCGCAGCCTCGCCGGGCGCTCCCAGCCGCTTCCTTCCGGCGATTCCCGGCTCCGCCGCCCCCTCCCGAGACAGGCCCGAGGCGCGCTCTGCCCAGCCGGGCGAGGGGACGGGGAAGAGGGCTCCGGCCCGGCCGAGCCCCCAGCATCCCCGGGAGGGGGCGCGAGCTGCGATCATTCCTCGAGGCAGCCTGCGCGCCGCGGCCGCGGAGGGCCGGTGGCCTCTGCCGGCGGGGACCCGCGCCGAGGAGCGCCCCCTCGGCCTCCCCGCTTCCCGCAGAGGATGCCCGGCCGACCCAAACTTCGGAGCGGCTAGTCCGCGCGGCCTGTCGGACCAAGTGGAAGAGAAGAGA